>MJUU01053873.1:103496-125123 GCA_002080025.1 Modiolus philippinarum | reverse complement strand
TTTTGTGGTATCAGTGTGGGACAGTGTTTGGACACCCACCCCCTTTTCTTGGCAATTTACATGCAGTGTCAATAGGATTTACTGACAAGGAACTATTCATTCATGTTTAAGGGGCAAGTCATTTTTATACTTTTTTTTATAATTTTAAGCTTAAGAATTTAATGGCAACATTCATGTTCTATTTGTTTATAAAATAATAATAAGAATGAAAGGAATACACATGCAACCTTTACTCAGAGACCTATTTAAATATCTCTGCTTAATTTGAAACAGTTAAGATGGTGCCTGGTAGGATGCATAGACACTTTCTGATATTTTGGAATAGTCTTTAGCCTTCTTGATATAGAGATTTCATATGCTGCTGCATTGTTAGAAATGTATAGCTTTATATACAAATATAAAAATATGAATAAAAAGATCAACTATCTTACCCTAATTCATACAGAATTTAGTAGGTAAATTTATTCTAAAATATACGAAAAAATTAATGATAATCCCATTGACACAGTGTTCAGAAGAATGTAGAGCTTGCATAAAATGCAGAATTATAGGCTTAATCAGAAGTCCATTATTACTAATCATGAACTTCTAGCATAATATATCAAAAGTTACCCAGTTTGTTCCAAATGTGGAAAAAAGATGCATGTTTCTTGGTTAATTATAAGGTTGAATAGAAATTCACTGAGATATTAAACTATTCCAAACAGAAAGACTGAAATATTGACACCATTAATTTATGAATCAAAATTATCATTTACTTTGCACATTTTAATAGTTAATTATTACAGGTTTTGAAATTTGGAATTCTTCTGTTGACTAAAATTTCATATCATTTATGTACTTTAAGAAAAAAAACATGGACTGTGTGTTGAAATGAAAAAAGAATAAATTTCAAATTAACTTTTAAAGATCAAGTTGATTTATTTTTTATTTTTAGGAAATTTTTGCCTTGAGTCAACATATATAAAGAAAAAATGAAATTGAATAATTTTAAGTTCAACATTCTGTTATCAAGCAAAAAATTGAAAGGCTAATTTGTGTCATATTTTTATTATTATTGGTTATCATATCCTTAGCATTTTTGTATTCCCGTTATTTTCATAGTATATTCTTATTAGATCTTCCAACTTATAATATACATGAGTGCGACTTGGGACTGGTATATTTTCAGGTGTTAAAATGTTTGGAATTAAACAAATCAAATTATTATTGACATGAATCAAAAAAGTGATACATTCAGACTTCCATTAGCTTACATATATCTATTTTATTGTAATTTGTAAATTGAAATTTGTTTTATTAAAAGTAAGTAAATATTTAGATTGATGTGTGTATTGCATCTGATGCAAACACATCTTAGTATCACTTGACTATTTAATTTTGTATGCTGATGACCAAGTTAAACATTTTTCTCCTACCTACTGTTGATTATTTTGCCAAAAATTGAAAAGAATATTTTGATCATTTATTTGAAATGTAAAAAAAAATATTAAATTTAACTACATTGAAAACTTATCACATTAAAAATGTTTAATAAAACCTTTATTGCCCTTAAAGGAGTGCCAGGTCCCCCTTAATTAAATTAAAGGCTTGTCATTCGGGAGATTTTCTTTGTCATCTCTTTATCCTTAACTTTATGACATTGTCAGAGGCCTTCCGAAGGAACACATGACGATTCCTTCATACCGAGTCAGAAAGAACTGACACAACTGCATCCTACAGAGTAAATACGTTTATGAATGGGATAAACAGAATTGTCTTTAAAACGTCCATAGATTGTACGATTCAAAATAGCGTCGGTCATCTTCAAAAAAGAATGTTTCACATATTTTTGCAGTGGCATCGAACTCTAGACATATTAGGTCATCGCTACTTTAACGCTTTATATGGATTTCCGCATCAAATAGATAAATCTCACGCCACGATGAGGTATAACATTTTGTACTGACCATGTACGCATTACCTTTTCATTAATATATTGTCACCTTAACTGTAGATTGATTGATTGATGAGTTTAACGTCCAATGAGCAATATTTCAGCTATATCAGGACGAGAACAAGTTAATCAATTCAAAACAAATTGTAAGTAAAAGAAGAAAGAAATAAAGGTGGAAGGGACAACCGGGGCAACGACTTTTGATTGCCACTGGAAAAGGGGAGAAATGGGTAGGGGCAGGAAATTTAACCTTCTATACGACACCCAGTGCGTCTGCTCTCTTTAGAGAAATATAGAAGAGGTCTTTATACTGCATGGAGCGTGGCGTTTCTCCACACAGTTTGGCTACAATGGTTCGCGGTCAGGCTTTTTGTATTATGACCTGACTACCCCGCAAAGACAGGGCATTCCCCTATCCACCACCTGGGGACGCGCCCGGCAGCTCTGTAGCCAAAGCCTCTGAAAACCTATTCAGGTGCCGGGCCTTAACTGTAGAAAACGCATTTCCTGACTCGATGTAATATTTCTAAAAATGTCACCATTTCGGCTGAAAAATCACGTGACCTGCGACATTGACATCAAAGGCGGAGGTAGAAAAATCGATCGTGGCGTTCCCAGTGACTCAGTTAAATGAACTACAAATCTGTCATTACGAAACATTCAAAGAAATTATTTCAAGTACCAGAGATAAACAGGTAGAAATTTAGCAACGTCTCAAGAAGTAATGGGTGTACTTCACAAAACAAATTACAAAGTCGTAATAAATTGAGGCAGCTATGTTAATTTAAGACTTTAAGCTCTGTCAGCTGAGGCAATATATTATGTCATTTAAAAAAACAAGTTGACTCTTTGGAAGAAGGTACTCACTTTGCTAATGATTTTCATTAAGTTAGTCAAGCTCCTGTTGAGCAAGACAGATGTTGAGGCCAAAGACCAAATAAAATCATTTAAGCAATCACAGTACACTGTACAATGTCCGTGGTGTCAATCGTAGATTTGACGGTAAAAATGCGTTTACAGGTGACGCGTTACTAATGCAATAAACCAATTTCGTGTTCAAAGTAAGTGAGAACCGAACCGTCAGTCAAAAGAATAAACAATCCATGGGCAAAGACAACATCGGAAACACTAAGAAACAAGGACACCACTTGAGTATCGGACAAAAAAGAAAAATGAAGACACACATAAAGATGATCAAAACGGACCCAATAAAAACCATGGTTGAGGTCAGGTGTACTGGTAGAGTAGGCATCTCCTGCTTCTTATAAGACACCTGCCGTGTTGAACATGTCAACTCCGGTGGTAAAGTCAAACCAAATAGCTGAAAAACAAACTTTAGTTGTAGAGGGAAAGATCTGTTATCTTGTCCACTTAAAAGTAGGTTTAAGTGGACAAGATAAGACACGAAACCTACCTTTTCAGAGTCACGTACATAATGTAATTCACGGTCAGTTTTAACCAATCAAGCAGTCTATTACATAAAATAACAAAATATCGAAGTTACTGTGATTGTAGTTTACGCATATGGCCATTTCGACTTATGTCTCTCAAGTGCAGACCAAATCATAACATTTTGAAAGCCATAAACCGAAATATATGTACAAGCTGATGGAGAACAAATTACCAAAAGGAACTAAAAAGGAGACAAATCAGCAGACAGACCTAGGCAAAAGGAAGATACTGATTAGTTTTAAACAAAAATATTCTTAAATTTATTTATTGTAATTTTTCTAAATAAATTTATTTTCGGGGAATAAACGAAGTACTGGCTACCTGGTCAGTGAATATCCTCGGGGACTAACATTCCAACAGCAGAGACATTGGCCAAATGGTATTAAATAGCAAAACCCGAAGTAACTTTGAAGGTCAGTATCTGCATATGGTCCTTTCAATAACCTTTTCTCTTCAATGTAAATCAAATAAAATCATTTTTTATCAAATTTTATCATTTTTTATCAAATTTTAAATCAAATAAAAAACATTTTTAAATCCTTAAACCGAAATATATGTCAAAGCTGATAGGGAACAAATAACCAATAAGATCTAAATAGAAAAGTCAAAATCAACTAAGGATAGAGCTATACATGAGACAGATACTCCTTACTTTGAAAAACATTTTCCTAAATTTATTTATTGCAATTTTCAAAAAAAAATCCGTTTTCGGGCCAGCACCGAAATACTGGCTACTGGGATGGTGTTGCATTATAATTCCCAATACAACTTGTAATTGTTGTAAAAGCCTGGTCATTTGTCTCTGATTGTTATATATTTAAAACAAAAATTATACACGTGGAGTACAAAACCTACCGTTTTCACTTCTTAACGGCAAAAACAAGAGGTTTATATTGAACTTAATACATTAAGCAATGTATAAAAGTCGTGTTTGCTTATGTGTTAGAGGTTTGTGAACAATTCATTTTGGAAGGTTTTGTGCCTATATCAAGTGAGTAATGCCTCTTACTCCTGTTCAGAAGTTTAGTGATACAGGTGTTTTTAATCTTTACTTTTATCAGCTTAATTGCTGTTTCTGATAATTATTATTTTGGAACAACTGTTTCTTTACAGGGGTTAAGGTTTAGATCTTAGAATGCCCCCTTCCATAATATTTAGGTAAAACCATATTTAGTTTCTGGCCTGTAGGCGATATACCTTCTATTTCCTTTCCATGGTTCCAGGCGCTTAGCATCTGAGCTAAGTGGAAAAAAAGTTATATATTTCACGAAAGGATATGGAGTAAATGAACATGAGACCATAACACATACATAAACTTCAACTGCAATAGTTTTAATGAGCTGTATGGCCATTTAGGAAATTGATTCCTCATGCGCAGCACTAGAAGCCAAACACTGGAAATCCACAATTTCAAAAAATGTTTAAAATGCATAAAGCCAAATGAAATCCGAATAATCAGTAATATCAAATATAGCTATGGTAAAAAAAAAACTACGATGGAGGGAGTAAAACCTTATATAGTTTTTTTTTCGATATTGACCTTAACACGTATCTGCTTTACTTAATGTTCAGTTACTGCTGAGTAAAACTGCCAATGTATAACACTTTTTATCCTGCAATGGTGGTATTTACTAGACGAATACGAACCTACGAATATTTTTTTTCGTATTCGTAGGGTAGACTGGTAACCGGTCATCGATTTTGAACGAAGATAAGACACGCGACTGGTTTGAAAGCCTCGAATACTTTGACGTTACAGTGTAAATTCTCTTATGACGTCAGGGATACCAAAATGGCCGAAGTTGTTTACTGTCTTCCTGGTTCCGCTTCACAAAGAAAATGCATTTTAAATAGGGTTTAAATGATTGCAGGATAAAAACAATATACGTACATTGTCGGAAATATAAAATTATTTGTACTCGCTGCGAAACAGGCGAGAAATGCTCGGTAAACCTCGCATTTCTTCCTGTTTCTAAAGCTCGTCAAATAAATTTTATATTTTCCGACAATGTACATATATTGTATATTTGTATTTGCACCATTCGCACTAACAGGCAACATGATTTTCCGTATTTTTGTCTGACTGATCGGTATCTGCTTTATTTCAGTAGAAAATGTACATCTTTCATCGTTTGATTCAGGTCGAAAATTTCTTGAATTAAGATATTGAAAGTTTCCAAATAAATCTGGTTTTGGGGCTAGCACCGAAGTAGTTGCTATTGGCAAGAAAATACCCTCGTGGACTAACAGACTACCAGAAGAGGTATCCGTCAAGTGGTTATAAGTTGTCTTGATTTTACACTTTATTTGCAAAAAATAATCAGAGGTTCATCAATAAACGTATTCACCTACAGGAGTGATAGTCTTTCTGTGATGTCATAATTTGATAGAAATATATAATGAATCAATCATGGTCTATTGTATCGGTAAATATGTTTTTATTAACCTGGAAACACGATTATTCACCTCGACCGACGTTTTCAGTGAATATTAGTTTACAGGTCAATAAAAAAATGTAATTTATTGTGCATATAGTTTCTGAATTTGGTCATTTCTTCAATTTGTGTCTCTTCGGTGCAGACAGAATAAAAACATTTCGAATCCATGAATCGAAAAATGTGTAAAAAAGATTAACTTGTTCCGTCCAAATTTGTATGTTCTATTGCTTACTGGACATAAAATCAATCGTAGTCGTACTGTTATTTTTATTGTTTTGATAAGTCAATAGTTATGTTATTGAATGCACACATTCTGAAAAGAAATTTCCCCAGCGCCTGATAGACATGGCTGTCCTGGATTTTTTTTTGTTTCCTTGCTTGTCAAATTACATGAGATTTCTGCTAGTATATCAGGTTTTTGAAAGCTGGCCCCTTGGTGTAAATACTACAGTAATAGTATCGGATTGTGACCATCCATCCATCGAAGCTAAGCTGGTTGAAACTCAGAGTAACCATTCACGGATTATGTAAATTATGGCTGGATTTACTGAAAACTAACAGCTTCATTTTTTCTCCTCCAAGCTTGAAGCATCAGCAGTAGAAGCTCAATTATCCTAGCGCATTAGCAGAAGCCCAATCACCCCAGCGCAGCAGCAGCAATATAGTGAAAAGACCACGTGAGCATAGCAAAAACGGACTCGTAAGCGACTGGCGAGTCTTGTTAGCATACTCCTGAACATAAACATAAACTCTTAGAAGCATTAGTAAATCATGAATAATCTCACCTAAGTCTCGGGTAAAATCAATAAACTAAAACCGGGGGAATACTAGCAGGAGTTATCTCCACTTCGAAATTATCAACGCAGACGTGATATAAGACACCCACAAATAAAAAACGCAGGAAAAATATTACAAAGCGTTATCTCCCACTACGAACGAGGACATGACAGAAAATACCCACAGTTCAACAAATAACACGGGAATATTACCTCCCTTAAAGACCGCAGGCCTGATAAAAGTCACCCGAGAAAAACAACACAAGCACGAATGCCGAAAAAATCCAACCGACCATGTCCGAGTCGTTCGGAATACCCCACTTCAAAATGGGACACACCCACTACCGGTTGCGTTATTCAATGTTATATTTCCCACTGCTGTTTCAACACATGATTTCAGGTTAATATGGCCACCTACAGGAGATACACATCCACTTCCGATGTACAACTGTTGATATACCCACTTCTGGTTGCACAAGTTATTATACAAGAACCATGCGGGGTCTTATGTTGTTTCTACATTTCATTTCCAATCAACATGGCCGAATGGGGCTTCAATAAGGGATACTTCCCTTCTAGAATTGAGGACACACTCACTTCCGGTCGCGAATGTGTTGAAGTAATTATACAAGGTCCCTGTCGGGTCACGTCATTTACGATCAATATGGCCGAACAGGGCTTCAATTAAGGCTACTTCTACTTGCGCATGCGCAACCCAAAAACTGCAACTTCCGGTCACGTGACTTCAATTTCTGGCGATCCACCTTATCCACCATCACTGCGGCGCATTGAAAACCTCCTATATACTACTCGCATTAAGCTAGCCTGCCCTAAACAAGGGTGAACTTTTGCCATCACTTTGTGTTTATCGTATGTTGGTTCGTCCTTCTTTGGAAAACATTTATATAAAACAATTAAAGAACCTTAGTGAGCAAGCTCACATACCCCACGCCCCCACATTTAGGATAATCCTGCATTATCTCAAAATTTTCAAAAAATTGAAATCCAAGTAGTTTGCACATCTCTTACAGATGAACAATCATCCTGTAAAATATCTTAAAACCTGTAGCAGGATTTATCCGGGCAAAATGAGTACCCTGTAAACTTCCTATCTTATAAACTGTAGGAGGAGTTATCCGGACAAATAATGTACCCTATATGCAATATAATGCATAAAAATTACAAAGTTCAATGTGTAGTTTTCTGAAAAATTATCAAAAATCAAAATCCAAGTAGTATGCACATCTTTGATATGTGTGCAATCAAGCTGCAAAATAAAAACTGCCTAGCTTAAAAACTGTAGGAGGAGTTTTCCGGACAAATGGTGTACCCTATATGCAATATAATGCATAAAAATGACAAAGTTCAACAATGTGTAGTTTGCTGAAAAATTATCAAAAATCAAAATCCAAGTAGTATGCACATCTTTGATATGTGCACAATCAACCTGCAAAATAAAAACTTCCTAGCTTAAAAACTGTAGGAGGAGTTATCCGGACAAATGGTGTAGCCTTTATGCAATATAATGCATAAAAATGACAAAGTTCAACAATGTGTAGTTTGCTGAAAAATTATCAAAAATCAAAATCCAAGTAGTATGCACATCTTTGATATGTCCACAATCAAGCTGCAAAATAAAAACTTCCTAGCTTAAAAACTGTAGGAGGGGTTATCCGGACAAATGGTGTAGCCTATATGCAATATAATGCATAAAAATGACAAAGTTCAACAATGTGTAGTTTGCTGAAAAATTATCAAAAATCAAAATCCAAGTAGTATGCACATCTTTAATATGTGCACAATCAACCTGCAAAATAAAAACTTCCTAGCTAAAAAACTGTAGGATGAGTTATCCGGACAAATAGTGTACCCACTTGATGACGGACGGACGGACGGACGGACTGACGGACCAGTCAAAAACTATATACCCTACGCAACTTCCTTGCGTGGGGTAAAACTACAAAGAAAGGTCAAATGCAACAGAATGGTCATCGGTAGTCCAATCCAAAAAGGTTCTAAGGTTATCCAAAAATGGCTGATAGCAGGAATAAATTTTAAAATTGGATACTCTTCGGAAAACGCATTTAGAGATCCTTTCCTCTGAAAATTCTGAGAAAATTGGAAATAAACTTGGCCATAAAAGTTCTCAGATGGTCACCTGCAAAAATATTCAGGTTCGAGCCTTACTCAAGATGGCCATTAGAGAGGACATAGTTTGACATTGGACTAGTTTGAGAAAAACGCATCTTCATTTTTCTGAAAATGCTAAATTGGACTTTTACTTAGCCATGAAATTTGTTTGGTGATTCTCTACAATTTTATTTTCATGTTCGCACCTTATCTGAGATGAATGCCAGCAAGGAACATACATGAAGTTCAATGATCTTCTATGAAACTACTTTGCCAATAAGGACACAATTTTGCAGCAATAGAACCTCATTTTTTTATTTTCAGCTTCGAATATTATAAAATATGGCCGCCAGCCGGAACAGTATTTTTCATTTTAATAATTAGATCACTTTCAAAGATCTTCTCCTCTGATTCTGCTGAGCCAACGGGAACAAAGTTCCCACAATAGTCGATGAATGATGTTTTTCCAAATAAATGTTTGGACCTATCCCTAAGAAGGATCATAGTTTTACATTCGACTCAAGTGGAGAACTTAAAATATTCTCCTCTGAAGCTATTGAGTCAACTGAAACAAGATATGGCAATAAAGATCCTTGTTTGATCCCTACAACAACTTGTTTATCAGGTTCGCCTCTTATCTAAGACGGTTGAAAGATAGGAACATGGTTAAAACATTGGACCATATGTGAAAACTTTCAGAGATCATCTCCTCTGAAACTGCTAAGCCAATTGTGTCCGAAGTGGCTCCATACAAATAAATTGTTTTGCTGGTTCGAACTTTATCCATGATGGCAACCACCCGGGATAATATTTTGCATTTGAGCCAAATAAGATCTTCTGAAATTACTAAGCCAGTCGAAAAAATCGTTAAAAAAGTCGACGGATGATGAGCTTCAAAGACCCCCGAGGGAACCCCGGGTTATTGAAATAGGACCTAGCATCTGCGGCTTGCGGGGTATGACCCTCCTAAACGGGACTGACCCCGAGGGAACCCCGGGATATAGAAATAGGACCCAGTCCGTGTTTGTGCTGGCTGAATAAATACACAACCCATTTTTCGGATGGGATGTAAACTCAGGTCCATGTGTTGGAAGAAATGCCACGCTACATGCACGTTAAGGAACCCTTGTAGCAAGCTCTTTATTGTGCGGTCCGTGGGTGATCGGCTACAAGGCTAAATTCCCCGCCCCTTTCGATTTCACCCTACTTTTCCAATGGCACTCAGAATTTCCCGCCCCATGACCCTTTCCATACCCCAAAGTGATTATTTATTAACAAACTTGTTCTGGTCTTGTTATAGCTGAAATATTGCTAAGTAGAAGTTAAACAATATTCAATCAATCAATCAATCAATCAATCAGCTTCAAAGCTTCTTTTTTTTGTTGTAATTCGCGCTGACCGCAACATTACACGCAGCAGGAACATAGTTCAAAATTTGACCCAATGAGAAAACTTATTTAGAAAACTTATGTTCTTTGTGACGGGTGCTATGTGTAGAGCCAATCATGTTTACCAACCCGGAACACCTGATGATACCACAAATTTTCGTGGGGGTTCATACTGCTAGTGATTTAGTTGTTTTTTTTTTTGTGTTCTTCTGCATTTGATTTTATTTGTTTTGTCTTTGACATGCTGTCTCAAATTGCGTTAGATATAAATTATCCTGGTTATAGGTTTTAAATTCTGAGATTTCGTCTTTCGTCCTATTTGTTTTGGTAATTAATTGCCGAAATTTTCTGTAATCACTGAGCCAATTGGAACCAAATTTTGCCATAATAATCTTTGTCTGGTCTGTTGGTTGTTAAGGTACGCATTTATTTCAAGTTTGGGGGGTGTAACACAGTTTTATATTGGACACTATCCGAAAACTTTAATTGACCTTTTACTTTGATTTTATATTGAAAATTGTACAAACACTTCCACTGAAACTACTGTAGTAGTAAAGGGGAAGTTTTAGATTAGTGTTTGATGTAGTATTAATATGGTGCACTGCCATAGCAACCAGACGTGGTACCCTAAGTAGTATAGATTTTGATACGTTGAAGACATATAATTGATTCTATACGGGCTGGGTAGCCTTTCCATTGACTTGGGGTATCCTCTTTTACGTCCGCGTTCATTGTTCGTAGGGAGATAACTCGTGATTTACTGATACTCCTTATTAATTGATTAGAATTTTGATTATAGAATTCGAGAATATCGGTTTGCTCATTTCACTAAATTGCTGCTATGATTGTGGTGGGTGTAAATGATTTTTATATTGTTGTTGTTGGCGATTGGATTTTGATGAGGTGAAATAAGAAAGAGAAAAATTTTAAAGTTAAAACAATTTGACACGATACATTTTCTATTCTGCATTACATTATTCTGTGAAAGGTAATTTTGCATTTCACAAGGCTTCTCACTGTCTATCACTAAATATAGTTAGGTTGCATCACCTCCTTACTTCCCTTACCAAATATCATTGATTTTTCTTTTACATGGAGTCATTTATGTTTTCAGTCAATGTGGAGTAATATGTACCCGATACTCCATTTTGAGTAAATGGCAGTGGTAAAGTACGAAATTTTGTCCCTACCAAACAGGGGTACGCCTTGAACGCCTTTTGCTCAGAAGTTTTATGTTGTGGCTAAAAGAATAGTTGTTTTTCATTTACTCATCTCCTGGATCAGTGGCTTTGTGAACAGAGCTCAACTTTGGCGTTCCAAGTTTGTTATGTAATACAATGTCTATGCAGGGAAACCAGGTCTTGATATGAAAAGCCTGGCAAGGAACCATTAACACAATCTATGTGGGGAATCACCAAGCTCTATACAGGATAAAGACCCTTTCTTTATTTTTCTATACCAAAAAGACTCACACGGGGTAGTATAAATCTCAAAATTTCCTGCCTGATTCCAGTTGAATCCCCTTTTCCAGAAGCAATCAAATCTTTGACTTTTTTTTTACAAAATTTTGATTTGATTGACTTCACTTTTAGCTAATCAGTCAATCAACAATTCTACTTATCCACCAAACAGCCAACATACTAATCAACCAACCAGCCCATCTACCGATCAATGAACCAACCAATCTACTATCAATCAATCAACCAATGTACTAATCAATCAATCAATATATCTACTTATCAATCAACCAACCAATCTACTAAATAGTCAACCAACCCATCTACTTATCAATCAACAAACCAATCTACTTCTCAGTCACCCAACCAATCTACTTATCAATCAACCAACCAATTTACTTTTCAGCCAACCCAGCAATCTACTTCTTGGTCAACCAACCAATCTACTAATCAATCAACCAACCAATCTACTAATCAATCAACCAACCAATCTACTTATCAGTCAACCAACAAAACTGCTAATCAATCAACCAACAAATCTACTTATCAATCAACCAACCAATCCGCTAAGTAATCAACCAAACAATCTACTTAACAGTCAACCAACCAAACTACTAATCAATCAACCAACCAATCTACTAATCAATCAACCAACTTATTAACTTATCAGTCAACCAACCAATTAACTAATCAGTCAACCAACCAATCTCCTAATCAATCAACCAACCAATCTACTTATCAATCAACCAACAAATCTACTTATCAGACAACCAACCAAACTACTAATCAATCAACAAACCAATCTACTAATCAATCAACCAACCAATCTTCTTATCAATCAACCAACAAGTTTTCTTATCAGTTAACCAAACAATCTACTTATCGGTCAACCAACCAATCTTCTAATCAATTAACAACCAATCTACTAATCAATCAACCAACAATTCTACTTATCAGTCAACCAACCAAACTACTAATCAATCAACCAAGCAATCTTCTTATCAATCAACCAACCAATCTAATTATCAGTCAAACAACCAATCTCCCAATTAATCAATTTACCAATCTACTTATCAATACGCCAATCAATTTACTTTTCAGTCAACCAAGCAATCTACTTATCGGTCAACCAACCAATCTACTAATCAATCAAACAATCAATCTACAATTCAATCAACCAGCCAATCTTTTTATCAATTAACCAACCAATCTCCTAATCAGTCAACCAGCCCTCCTTAACAATCAACCAAACAATCTATTAATCAATCAACCAACCAATTTACTAATCAATCAACCAACCAATCTACTTATCAGTCAACCAACCAAACTACTAATCAATCAACCAACAAATCTACTTATCAATCAACCAAGCAATCCTCTTTTCAATCAACCAACCAATCTACTTATCATTCAACCAATCAATCAATCAACCAATTTACTTATTAACCAACCAACTAATTTACTTTTCAGCCAACCCAGCAATAAACTGATCAGTCAACGAACTAATCTATTAATCAATCAACCAAACAATCTTCTAATCAATCAACCAAACAATCTTCTAATCAATCAACCAACCAATCTAGTTATCAATCAACCAACCAACCAATCTACTCGTCAATCAACCAACTAATCTTTCATTTGATCTTCATTAACAATACTTATACCATTCTGACAGAACTATAACGTTGCTTCATTGTACATCATTTATAACACAAGCAGATTTAATGTTATTTCTGGTTTATCTGATTGAAATAACAAAATACCGTAGTTACTGTTAATTTAGTTTCTGCATATGGGCATTTCGACAACTTATGTCTTTTCTGTGCAGATTAAGTCAAACATTTGGAATTCCATTAACAGAAGTATGTGTAAAACCTGATAGAGAACATGTCGTTTGCCGATGTATTTCAATAACAAGAATAGCCAGAATCAGCTAAGGACAGGGCAAAAAAAATGAATTATCTTGTTTCTGTAATTGAATTTGAGCATTAAGTGAAAAAAAAATTCTCCCGAGCTCCATTCAAGTTAGCGTTCCTGCTGTGTATCAGAATTCTGTTTCCAGGACTATTAACAAATGAATACACATGGCTGAATACTAGTATTACTTTTCGTTGATTGTTGATGATGCTGCTGTTTTTGGTTTAGTAGGCACTATCGCGCTACTAATACCTGAATTTCAATATGTGTTTAAAGTACTTATTTCAAGTATTTTGAAATTATATAGAAAAAAAACCAATGACAATACAATATAATGCTGCTTTAACAAGAAAGAAAAATGCAGTTTCATAAAACGATTTGCCAAGAAGTGGATCTTGAGAACGTCTTGACGTGTTTTGACATAATTTCTCATATTTTGGGCGTTAGGTAGGAGACTCTTATGTGATTCTTGTTAATAATACAATGTTAGGTTCAGTTGAATCTTTCATTGAGTTATGATGCTTCGACATCTGTTTGCTGTGCAACTTTGCAAATCTTGTAGTTTAGGTGTGGATGAATAATAATTATAGTAATAACAAAATTACCGCTCCTCTAGTTCCAACGGTAACTAAAAGTATCAAGTTCCCATTTCATTTTATCATTTTTTGCTCTCTCTGTTTATCTCCAAAAATATTACTATGAAAAAGAAAGAAAATGGGGTAAATGTCAAGGAGACAACATCCCATATCCAGGTTAAAACTTCACACCATCATGAGTAAAAAAAGTCCTTCTTTCTGTTTTAAACATTCGGTTGATGATGCTAGTTATGTTTGGAAATAAAACAAGAGTTGTCAGTAGCTTGCTTGGCGCACCTTGACAATGGCTGATACATATAAAGTCACATAATTTTCTATGTCCAATGGTTTCATTTTAATCTTTTAAAGGAAACCTTTATTTTAACTAGCCTTCTTTACTGTCTCCCATCTTAGATTAAAAATAGATCTTCAGGACAAAATTTCAAAGAAAACTCTTCCTCAAAAGATTATTTCCACCGGACTAAAACGTTTCTGAAGAAAACATCTTTGAATATACTCCAGTATTAAATAAACTTCCTTATTGGTAACCGATTTAGAGTAGGTGAAGACTTCAAAGACATCTGCAGTGAAGATTCCCTTCTAAGATTGTTCTTAAGTTTGGTCCTTTTAGCCACAGAATAAAAGATTTCATAGGTTCCAATGTTAAACAATGTTCCCTGCTTGCTAACATTTTGGATGATGGTTCGGCATCAAAATGACAATACTTGATCAGTACCTGATAAGTAACATTCATGCTATGCCAATTCAGTGATTCTCTCATAGAAAATCTTGGTATTCATTTGCCATAATGGTTCGATGCTTTACTAAGTCAACGTTAACGTTGGTAGTAATGTTGAATGAAAAAAATTGTCACATAAGTAAGAATTATATTTAACACTTTGTCAGCAACTCATTGGTAACATTCATGCCATATTTCTTTTAATTCTATCAATGGTTCTAAACCTATAGGTTCAATATTTTACTAAGGTCCCGATGACGGCTATGTTGGATGATCAACGATACAAAAGTGTCAAAACTTTGTCAGCACCTGGCAAGTTACATTTATACAATTTCTGATCTAAATCTATTAAATGGATGTTTTAGGAAATAATCTTTGTATGCATAATGCATTATTTTGTAAGGATGCAAAATAATATTTAATTAACCGCTGGTGGCCATGTTGGGTGACAGATCAGCACAAAAGAATTTTGTAACCAGCTCATAAGAATCATTCATGCCATGTCTGGCTTAATAAATTCAAAGGTTTTCTAAAAGCGTATCTTAGTATGCATTTCCCATATGGTTTAATGTTAGACTAAGTCCACTGATGGCGGATATGTTGGATTATTTATCTGCACCGAAGTGACAGCACTTGGTCTGTACCTCACATGATTTATTCATAAATTGTTTGGTTCAAATCAATTCAACGATTCTTTAGTAGAAAAGCTGTGTATGTTTTTTTGGTAGGATCCAATGTTAAACAAATTTCAATGCTGACGGCTGTTTTGGATAATGCTTCGGTACTTAAACACGACACTTGGTCAGCATTTCATATGAATAAGTCAAGTCATTATTAAAATGAATATATTAAGTGGTTTTCTAGGAAAAGATCTTTGTATACATTTCCCATAGTGTCCAATTTTAAACTAAGTTCACCGCTGGTGGCAATGTTGGAAGACAAATCGGCACAAAAGTATCAACACCTGATCATTACTTCACATATTTCATTCATGCAAAGTTCGGTTTCAAAAACTTCAGATGTTCTCTAGAAGAAGATCTTTGATGCATTTTTTTCATCGCGTCTAATGGTAAACTAGGTTCACCGCTGGCGGCCATGTTTGATGAAACATCGGCATCATAGTATTATCACTTGGTCATCATGTTTGGTTTACATCCATTCAACGTTTCTCATGTATTAATTTCCTCAAAGGGTTCAATGCTGAATGAGGGTATTAACGAAATTACCAAACATAATGGTCAACAGCCGAAATCTAAAGGGTGAAAGACAAAAAAAAGGTGCAAACTATCAGAACAATTGTCAATTGTAATGGTCCTGGCCTGGTACAAACATTTCAAAGAAATGGTGTATTAAGCAAGTTTTAGAATTTTTGTGAAGCCTTGATTAAAAAGGCGGTCACGGAGATAAGTATGTCTTGTGAAAAAAATTTTCATAATTATCCCCCTGCTTAGCGAAAGCGGGGGATAATGTGATTCAGTCCGTCCGTATGTACTTACGTAGGTATGTATGACCGATAGCTCTGGAACTAGCGCTCTAGTGGTTCGGAGTTTCTGTCAAGCGCCATAGGAGCAAATTATGGTCGAAAACGAATTTTTGCGATATGTAATAATCGAAATCTCCTAAGCTATTTTGACTAAGAAGTTGAAACCCGGGAATCGACTTACATATTTTGAAGTAACTTCACAGAGGACGTCCAAATTTTCGCATTACCCATCAGGGCATGGCCTCTAGGGGGTCCAAAAACGAAAAACGATTCAGCTAGAACTCCTCTAACACCTTAAGTTGCAGAAACCTTGTTTTAGGGTATAAGTAACACTATAAAAGTTTTCATTTTGTGCTTTACATTTTCATGCTTGAATTTGTATTGGAATCCAAGAAAAGAATTTATAATTTTGACTTCGGTGCCAAATTTGGGAATTTCCTAAAAATGACAAAGACCAATAATTTTTTAAATTCTAACATAAAATCATATACATAAGCATCACTTTAATGTCAACAAATAGTATGAAGACTTTGAGTTCAAAAACATGATTCTTATATTGGTAAAATTCAAAGACCCATTACATTTTCGAATTCTGCCTAGCAACCATATCTATTTGGTGCCTTATTTTATCAGTGATCATTTTCAATAGTCACATTGCAAAAAAAGTTTTATTCTAATTTTGGTCAATTTCCTGAAACTTTCAAAGACCTGTTATTTTTTGGAATTCTACCTAGCAACCATACCTTTTTCAATTCCTTATTTTACGAATCATTGTTTTCAATTGAAAGACTGCAAAAATCTTCTGCTCTTGACCTGGTAAATTTCCTGAAATCCTCAAAGAGCAGTATTTTTAGGATATCAAACTAGCAACCATACCTTTTTCAATTCCTTACGCTAACAGTGAATGTTTACAATAGTAAGACTGTTTAAAATGTTTGATTCTGGTTTTGGTAAATTTCATAAAACTCTCAAAGACCTGTTATTTTGGGGAATTCTATCCAGCAATCATAAATTTTCCTTGCAATAATTGGAATTGTTTTCAATAGCAAGACTGCAAAAATATTTAATTTTAAATTAAATTTATATTGATGATTTCCAAATATACATTTTCAAAACCAAACTTTAGTATGGGTCCAAAAAAGGTGAGAGAGGGATTGCAATCTATGATTGACCCTTTTTTATTGGTGCTCCCTTTCCCGTAACGAATATAGTGTGCATTTAACACTCCGTAAGCAGGAGATGAAAAATTACTGTCCATGCTAGAACAATTTGTAATTTTGAAATAAAAGTGCTCCCTTTGTCCTAAAATTTGGCGGCTATGCTGAGTGACGGATGGACACCTAAGTAATACTTTGTCAGCACCCCACAAATATCATTCATGCCATGTTCGGTTTAAACCCATTTAGTTCTCTAGATGAATTTCTTTGCACGCATTTTTCAATAAGGCCCAATATTAAAGCAGTTGCCTCTGGAGGCAATGTTGGATTGTGGATCGGCACCAAAGTACCCGAAAAAGTATCATTCATGCCAAATTTGGTTTAGGGAGTATGAGCGTTAGATTTCAGAAGCATTCGATATCCTGGGGTTTTATCCATTCAAACAGAGTTAAAATATTTTGCACATTGATCATATTTGCTCGGTCATAAGTCACTTTAAAATGTATAAAATCGACAGTGTATAAAATTTAATCATGTTCCAATTATATTTCCATATATTTAAAAGCCTGTAAACATCTTATGGAAATTAAAGGAAAACTCTAGAGAGAACTGTTCCTTCCAAAATTTTGACGTCTTATATTTAAACAATTCTTTCATGGATTTCAAAATTTTTGCTCAAGTTGTTTCATTAGCATTGTTCTTCGAAACAAAAGGTCAGAATTTTTATTCTTATTACAAAATTTCTGACACTCGTACTCCCTTAAATCCATTCAGTGGTCCTAAAGGAAAAGTTTTTGAAAGGAAAATTAGACGACGGAAGGCGGATTCAAAGTGTTGTCAATGGCTCACCCTGCATGGTAAGCTAAAAACGCTTCGGGGTGTAGCTATCTTTCTAAGAATAACTTACGTTCATCATATTAGATCTGTTTTCGGGAAATGTATCGATGAACAGGATATGCTATAAAATATAAAAAAAAAACATTAATATTATTACAACATTTCGGTCATTTGTAAACATTTTAAATGGCATGGGTGAATATGGTTCCTGTCTTAACAAATAAAAATAAAATAATATGCTACATGGGATGGACTGTAAATTTTCGTGAAAACAGTTATATCCTGAATTAACAAAGATTAACTCATTTACCGACACTCAAGAGAAAAACGAACTTTAAAAATAAAAGTTAAAATTGACTTTTGGAGGTAGTTTTTGTTTTAATTCTCTAGATTGTGGCAAGTCCCATTGAACATCTCCTGCCAAAGATTGCTACAACAATTAACCTCTTTCAATAGAAAAATGTTTCAATGATAACAAAAAAGATAACAGTAACACCTACAATGACCAAACATTACAATCACAAGCCCCAATCAACAAGGAACCTAAAGACAAAAAAAAACAAAACAGAAAAAAAAACAAAAACAAAAAACTGAAAGACAAAGTACAATGTAAACAGCGATGGAAACTCGGAATACCCAAGGTAGAGTAAAACCGGTTTATGCGTATCCCAAATTCCCCTCCCTCATCCCGTTTCCCTATAGCATAATAAAAATATAAATAAAATCCTAAAACGGGATGCCTGTTGTGAATCGTTCTTAGCCTTGGATTTATTAACATATTGTAATTGGCATATGTCGTATATTCATTGGTACTTATTTTGGCGAGAATTCCTTTCTAGCCAAGTTTGCATGTATTTAATTTCACGGAATTCAGTGCTTTCCTACAATACTTAAATTATTACACTCGCAGGTACTTATTTTCGAGGAAAGTTGCTGACCGCGAAATTCGTGAAATTAGTAGAATTACCATAATTTAGTCAGTATCGTTACCAAATAACTAAATACCGAAGTTACTGTGAATTTAATTTCTGCATATGCTCATTTCGACAACTTATGTCTCCTCAGTGCAGATAAACAAATATAATTTCAAACAGAAATGTTGTTAGGTATCTGGCAAATAAAAATAAATTGGTTGACTGCACTAAAAATGGATGGAACCCCCCAAAAAAAAAATTAAAAAAAGAATAAAAAGAATAACAAAATAAGATTCCCTGTGCAATAAGTGTACGCTCTCTTGATATTTCATTTATCGTGAACTTGTTCTTGAGATAATATCTCGTATAGATACGTGAGATAATATCTCATATTGATACACTATAATACCTTCAAAGTTTGGCATTCCATTAATTTTTGTTATTTCCAAGTCTTATTCTGACACGTTTATAGTGCCAACAACTTAGATTTCAAATCTCACAAATAAATGTTAAGGAATATTCGACCAGTCATTTCAAATAACTATATACCGAAGTTACTGTTAATTTAATTTCTGCATATGCGCATTTCGACAACTTATGTCTCTTCAGTGCAGATAAAATCTAAACGTTTGGAAGACCATAAACTCAAAGATATGTAAAAACTGATAGAGAACAAATGACCAATATGATCTAAATATAAAGCCAAAATCAGCTAAGGACAGAGCTTTGCATGAGGGAGATACTCCTTAGTTTTCAACAAAATTTACAAAAATTCAGATATTGTAAGGCTCCAAATATAATCGGCTTTCGGGTCAGCACCGAAGTACTGACTACTGGGCTGGTGAATACCTTCGAAGAATAACAGTCCACCAGCAGTGGCATCGACCCAGTGGTTACAAATAACTAAATACCGAAGTTACTGTTAATTTAATTTTTGCATATGCGCATTTCGACAACTTGTGTCTCTTCGGTGCAGATAAAATCTAAACGTTCGGAAGATATGTCAAAACTGATAGAAAACAAATAACCAATATGATCTAAATATAACGCCAAAATCAGCTAAGGACAGCGCTTTGCATGAGGGGGATACTCCTTAGTTTTCAACAAAATTTACAAAAATTTGGATATTGTAAGGTTCCAAATATAATCGGCTTTCGGGTCAGCACCGAAGTACTGACTACTTGGCTGGTGAATACCCTCGGGGACTAACAGTCCACCAGCAGTGGCATCGACCCAGTGGTAACAAATAACTAAATACCGAAGTTACTGTGAATTTATTTTCTGCATATGCGCATTTCGACAACTTATGTCTTTTCAGTGCAGATAAAATCTAAACGTTTGGAAGACCATAAACTCAAAGATATGTAAAAACTGATAAAGATCAAATAACCAATATGATCTAAATATAAAGCCAAAATCAGCTAAGGACAGAGCTTTGCATGAGGGAGATACTCCTTAGTTTTCAACAAAATTTACAAAAATTTAGATATTGTAAGGTTCCAAATATAATCGGCTTTCGGGTCAGCACCGAAGTATTGACTACTGGGCTGGTGAATACCCTCGGGACTAACAGTCCACCAGCAGTGGCATCGACCCAGTGGTTACAAATAACTAAATACCGAAGTTACTGTTAATTTAATTCAAATGTTACCAAGCCCTCTTTGGAATGGTGAACACAAGAAGAGAAGTTAAAAAAAAACAAATATTCAAATCAAACTAAAATTTACTTAATAAAAAAAATCATGTAAAATCTCGGATTTCAACGTTATGCCTGAATTTGATTTTGGCTTTACATTTAGATCATATTGGTTATTTGTTCTCTATCAATTTTTAAACATCTTTGAGTTTATGGTCTTCCAAACGTTAAGATTTTATCTGCACTTATGTGACATAAGTTGTCGAAATGCGCATATGCAGAAAATAAATTCACAGTAACTTCGGTTTTTACTTATTTGACAGAGTGTCTTTATCATATGTGTTTATTCCTTTCATAAGATATGTGGCTAAAAGCAGACACATATAAAAATATGTACCAAATATATATATATAAATATAAATAAATAAAATCTCTTCATTTTTCATCCGGAGCTTTCGGTCGGACAAGCCGGCCTTCATCAGCGGAACTTTATTATGCTATAGTAACCACAATTACCTCTTCATTTTTCATCCGGAGCTTTCGGTCGGACAAGCCGGCCTTCATCAGCGGAACTTTATTATGCTATAGTAACCACAATTACAATATAAATATATATTCCGAGTTTTATCTAAATATTGATTCGACCCCATCCCCGCCCTTTTCCCAATATATTAAATGCATATCCAATAATGATATTTGACAATATTAGTTTTTAGATCTTTTGTATCCTTTAAAACGGTATTCACTGTTTAACTTCAAAGTATTTTGTCATGCGTTTGTAAATTGAGTAAG
>MJUU01053873.1:87174-98488 GCA_002080025.1 Modiolus philippinarum | reverse complement strand
ACGAAAGGATATGGAGTAAATGAACATGAGATCATAACACATATGTTAACTCCAACTGCAATAATTTTAATGAGCTGTATGGCCATTTCGGAAATTAATTCCTCATCAGCAGCACTAGAACCCACTAGAACGATGGAGGGAGTTAATCCTTAGGTTTTAGAATTTCCATAAATTTAGATAATAGAAATTGAACAAAGTGTACACATGAGATATTATCTCATGTACAAGTATACCATATCTGAGAAAAATAAAGAGCATACATCTCTACCACGGGGAACTGTTTTACCAACTCCACACTGCAATAAAAGACAAACTCCAGTATTAAATATTTTACGAAAGGATATGGAGTAAATGAACATGAGATCATCACACATTTGTTAACTCCAACTGCAATAATCTTAATGAGCTGTATGGCCATTTCGGAAATTAATTCCTCATCAGCAGCACTAGAACCCAAACAAAGGAAATCCATAATTTCAAAAAATGTTTAAAATGCATAAAACTAAACGAAATCCGAATAATCAGTAATATCAAATATAGCTAAGGACAAAACTACGATGGAGGGAGTTAATCCTTAGGTTTTAGAATTTCCATAAATTTAGATAATAGAAATTGAACAAAGTGTACACATGAGATATTATCTCATGTACAATTATACCATATCTGAGAAAAATAAAGAGCATAATATTAATAAAGGACAATTTACCTCGTTTACTTGAAGTAAAAAAAACACTCAGTGAACGAAAAAAGCAGCGATCAAAATATAGTATTTGACCTTTCACATTAAACAAAATAATTTTATATCAAATACATATTGATATTTAAATAGGAAATTAAATTGTAAATAAACTTTGGGTTATTTTTACTTAAAATTGATATGTCTATCGTATTAATGTCAGAATCATGACAATAATTAAAACATCAAATGAAAGAGGGGTTTATGAAAAAGTGATGGTTTGTATACTTCTTCTCCAGCCTTACTGGATTCTTCTCCAGCCTTACTGGACAGTTTAAGATTATAAAGATGATTTCCCTGTTAAGTCAAAAAAAAAATAGCTATGGATGTTTTATCAGCTTCAATAAGAACAAGTTATTCTTAATGTTGTTGGGAAATAATTTTTGTGAAAGCAAAATTTTTGATAGACACTGAAATGCACACCTAAAGTTTTTGCTTTTCCTTATCATCACCTTCATCATTATCATAATTGCATAATTATTTTATAGTTTTTATAATTTTATTTTAGATATTTCATTGGTCTAAAATAAGCTTCCAAAGCCTAAAGTATATTGTTTTTCAATTTATACAAATAGCTAGCAAATAAATAAATAAATTTTACTTACAGTATTTCAGTCTATTATTAGAATTGTTTTATGTTCCAACCTTTGACAGCCGCAATCTGAATCTGACGAGGCACATGATATGATTATATAATTAATATATACCTGATCTAGCAGAATTCTTTTCATTGGCTTCTGTCGTAGTATTGACGCAAGTTTAACTTCTTTCTGTCGCCTTTCGCCACACCCATATCCTAGAGCGTATTTTTTGTGTATCACATCTATTGATTTCATTGTTAAACTAATCATTTTGAATAGTCTTCAACAGTAAAATAAAAAAAGTCATTAAATTTGACAATTTTTAAAATGACGGATTTATGTTTCAAAAAGACAATAAAGTGGAAACAATTAAAATTTTTCAGTTCTATCAGCTTTTACATATAATTTGGTGAATGGGTTTCCAAATGTTTTGATTTGGTATGAATTGAAAAGTCGTGGAAATGCGCCTATCCAGAAAAAATCACAGTAACTTCGGTATTTTATTATTTGTTACCACTAGGTCGATGTCACGGCTGGTTGGCTGTTAGTCCAGAAATAATCATCCAATCGATTTTATTTCAAAACGTTTAATATCTAAATTTAAGAAATTTTGTTAAAAGCTGAGGGGTATCTCCCTCCTGCATGGCTCTGTCCTTAGCTGATTTTGGCTTTCCCTTTTTAGATCTTAGTGGCAATATATTCTTTGTCTGCTTTTACACAAATTTCGGTTAACGGATTTCCAAATGTTTTGCTTTTATCTGCACTGAAGAGACATAAGTTGTGAATGCGCATATACAGAGACTAAATTCTTAGTAACTTCAGTTACTTTTAAAAAATTCAATCCTCAACGATATATTAACTTTGTATGTTACCACCAAGGCTCATTATTTAACTTTTTTTTTATTTCATTGCGGTGAGAGATTTAATTAAATGTAAAATTATTTTCCATAATTCACTCTCGGAATCGACGTCACAATAGACGTTGTCGACGTTTTGTTAAGTAAACGTCTCGGCGGATTAACATCGTAATTGCAGTTCATGCAATGAAATATTAAAATAAACCACAAAACAGTGATGAAGATCTATATACTAGTAATATTAACAATAACTAATTCTAGATTTTATTTATAGAAAATATTTCAACTCATGATCGCAAAATGCTACGCGATCATTCGTTGAATATTTTGCAATAATCAGAATCTCGAATTAGTTATAGTATAAATAATAGCCATGTCGTGGATGAACCGTTGTTATGACATTTAAATTAGCCATAAAAGAACGTCTTTTATAAGTTTAAAGGTCATTTGTTGAATTTCTGGGTGTATAAGTTTTACATCTAATACAGATTTAGGATGCTCGCTGGTCACGTTTTGTTATTTGTGTCAGATATTCGGACATCTCTTGATATATCCTTTCAAAAGCATTATAATTTTTTTGCCCACGAGCGACCATATTTTGTTTAATTAATTTTATGTACTACATCTTACGTAGCATTTTGATAAAAATACATTAAATCCTATTTATTTTGTCACATTAGTTCATGGAAAAACATTGCTTATATTAAACCTATGAAAAATTCAGAGGATTTCGGTTTCCCGCCAAATTTTTTATCACTTATATCTTAAAAACCGTATCAACAACCTATCATTTTTAGTATTTTTTTCTTGAATTACTTCTTTTTGGTTTTATAAAAAATAACATGTACTTGAAATCTTTTTTTTCTTCAATTGACAAAAAACATCTACAAATATCTGATTTTCTAATTATTTCGGGAAAACCAAGAATCATTTTGTTTAAGCTAACAATGCTTTTTAACGATGATAATTCTATAACTGCAGTGCACAGAAATGAATCTCTTTGGAACACAAGTGAGAACGCAATAATAGTATCGAGGAGATAAACATGGTAAATGGAGACCACGGGAAAACAGAAAATTGACAATACATGAAGTTGTCATTGTCCTTTGATTATTCGTTTTAGACAGCCGATTTGGTTCTCACTTACTTAAATATTTGTGCTTAACTCATCTTGACCAAAAACAAATTAAGAACAAGAAGGCATTAGTCTATGATATCGAATTATGCAATTTCAGAAAATAAAACTATATTACTTGAATTGATCAAGACAATATCATTTACTCAATTATAATCTTTTTGTTGCAATTCTCTGGTGATCAGACATTGATCAACTAGGCAAGTGATGTCTAACATTATTAAAACATAGCGTTCCTTTTTTTCAAACACCAAAATATCTAAGTTAATTTGTATTTAGTTTCTGCATATGGCCAATTCGACAGCTCAGGATTCTTCTTTGCAGATAAAATCTAAACATTTGAAAGACGATAAAATAAAAAGATGCTTTGAAAAAACAAATAGAGAACAAATAACCAAATATGTTCTAATTGGAAAGCCAACATTCTCAAACTAATAAAAAAATAATCTAGATATATTTGCAAAATGAAATCTACCATTAACACAACAAACAATTGCTGTGTAAACGAAACGGGTGTCTAGGTCATAATGAAATTATTTTTGTCATATTTTGCTTTTCTCTTGGCAGTTTATTTACGAATACCTTTTTTTGTTGCTCTGATTGTGTTTTGGAAATCTGCAATGTAGTCCTTGCATAAAACCAAGAACAAATATTCTTCTACATAAAAACTTATGGTCCCAATATTTTGTTTTTACCGAAATTAATTGAAGATTATGAAAATCCTTATGAAAATAATGAAAATCCGGATCAGTTTTCAGTAAAGTTGTCACACTTTTTGTTACTTCTTTGTAATTATATAAATTGAAAAATTATTTATTATTAGTAAAAAAATAAAGAAGTAAAAGAAACAATGAAATGCATACAAGACCATTTACAAAACTTAATTTTATCTTTGGCATCACATCTAATAACTCAAAGGGGAACCATATAATACTATAATTTTGAATATCAAACAATATATTTATAATACTAGATATTTTAAGCAGAGGTTATCAATACATTTGATTTTGGCTTTATTTGACCTGAAAAATAAATTTGGTACATGAAAGAGAAATTAAAAACTATGTATAGAATAGAAAAGATGTTGTCTGTTAAAAGCAAGAAAGTAGACCTTTTTGATAAAAACTGGAAAAAATTTGAAAGTATATTTATATAATTACAGTATTATTTGAACAGGACAATATTTTTCATCATCGCCCCTTTCTATCCTCTCTTTCTTGCTTTTTTTTCCCTAATCTCTTTTACTTAACTTTCCTATAAAAATTTAATGATTTCAACATTTTTGACATTACAAAAAAGTAAATGTAAATCTAGTGTTCATGTGTGTACTTAATGATACTATGGAAATACTATGTATGTTATGTTGGAATCTTTGAAAAAAATAAAAAATTATAAAAAAAGTGTCTACAAATAAATGAAAGAACCAAGCAAATGAACAACACTGTTATTGTTGTTCTTCCTCTAGAAGTCACAACGAGACCTTCAACAATGAGCTTTGCTTAAACATCAAATAACTAAATACCAAAGTTGCTGTGAATTTTGATTCTGCATATGCGCATTTCGACAACCTATGTCTCTCCAGTGCAGACAAAATCTAAAAATTTGGAAGATTTTTAGTATTTCCAAGACTTTTTCAACAAAATCTCATGAGCATACAGAAAGAATTGCTCTCAGCAAACAACTCTGTAGACTTGGTTTTGACAGAATATTCCCAAGCATTAACCTTTGTATAATCTTTACATTGGGAAAGATGTTAATATAGTTTGCTTTATTACAAAACCGTACATTAAAGTATTGTATTCATATAGGGTCTGTTAGTCTCGTCATGTGACTCACGAGAATCCACGATAAACAGGTAATTTGAAAACCTTTCCCGCCAAAACATGACGTCTGGGAATTATGACGTTCAAATTCTTGTTTGAAACGTCATACATCTTTGTTTAAAATGTAACTTCTGGGTACAATTTTTGATCCCGGAAGTTCCAAAATTGTACGAGACTTGCAGGTTCTATTATTTACAAACGGCGTGGTAGAATTTTTCAATGAATGACAAAATACTAACGAAACTGTAAAGGAGTAGGGGCGATAAGGGCTTTATTTTGACCTGAAAAATAAATTTGGTTCAATTCACTGAATTTTCTCTTTGAAATGTTCTATGGGTATGGCTCTTCAGTAAACAGTAACATTTTTCAAATATTAATGTATGATTTCTGAATTCTTTAGCGTAGAGGAAGGGGCAAGTTGAAGATTTTGTCGAAAAATGAAAAATTTGACCAATTTTGACTACTTTTTTTGTATAGGAAATATAAAGCACACGCAAGAACCACAAAAATATTTGTATGAGAGGTTCAATTAATTTGTACAAATAAGTTGGTAAATTATCTAATTGGTTCTTGAATATGCTCGATATTTCCGGTTAGGAAACCTGTTCGAAAATCTGCCGAATTTGGTACATTTCTATGATAATGCTCAAAAGTAGCCTTTTCATGACGTCAGAACTATAGCTATTGTGACGTCATTGATTCTAACTTTTGTATTTTTTCTGTAAATTGGATCTCAACTTTGAAACAAACATAAAAGAAAATGTTGAAGTGCAACTTAGAAATTCACTGGAATCTTTGGCCAAATCAACCCCTTATCGCACCTTGTCCTTTACTTTCTGTATACAAAAAAATACCAAATTTGCAAACAAAAAGAGTAAATTTGGTTATGCTGTACATTTGGTTCAAGGAGTAACCTCTCATCAGCAGGATTAAAATCATACGATATGGACAGCCATAATCCAAAATTAGTTAGAAGTTAGAAGTACTCATTTCCAAAAATGTCAAAATAGGAAACCAAATCCAGTACCAATGACATCTGCCGAGTGCCATACACGTAATGAAGCCTCAGTATTTTCAAGTGGTGAGAATTTTAATAAAAACAGTAAATTTCTATAACAAGCAATAAAAAAAAGTCTGAGGATTGGGCTAGTGAATACCCTTGGAGACCTCTGGACCACCAGCAGTGACGTCGGCCCAATAGTTCAAAATACAAATAATACCGAAGTTGCATAAAATCAGTAAATTTGGTTATAATGTACACGTGTTTCAAGGAGTAACCTCTCATCAGCAGCATTAAAATCAAATAAAATAGAAAGCAATGATCAAAATGTAGTCAAGTTAGAAGTACTCATTTCCAGAACTAAGAATATATTGTAAGTTCCACAACTTTAGTGTTAATCACATGAAAAAAAATGAACTGTGTTTGACTTTTACATTCCTGATATAAAGATTTAATTATGTATAAAATAATCTGATTTGTCAAGACAAAAGTTAAATTGCTACGTACTAATGAATGCTAATAACATCCTGTGCAGTTATTGTTTTTTCTTCTTTTCTTTTATAATGCGGTTACAACCTACACGAAATCACGTTTATACCTATAGATAATCATTAACTTACAGTAGGTATAAACCATGTGCCTCAGACTGTTTTCACACAAAACCTATTCGTGACGGGAATGCCATGTTATATTATAGGGTAATTGCATGAATACTGGGCAATGTTGTCCCGAGTAGAATTTTATATTCACACAGTAACCCTTTTATTGTATTGCAAGGCAAAAATTTCTTCAAAGATGGGGACTTTTATTGTCAATGCATTTTGAAAATTAAGTCATATTGCACTAATCCAATATGTTAATTTATTGTACGCATACTTTTAGTTGCTTTCTCTTCTTATTGAAATATTATATTTCTATACAATAATGTCGGTTATTGCTGGTAGAATAACTGGTTAAGTTGCAGTAAAAGTCTGACTAGCACTAAAAGGAAAGCCTCATATCCTCCCTGATCTTCAAATGGTCCTTGCCTTTATAAACATATTGGATACAACTATCAGGTAATCGCGTTATACTAGCTAAAATAGCTTGCAAATTCAGAAATGAAACATTTAAGGAAATTGAAATTGACTTGACGCCATCTAGTTAGCTTAAATATGTTTTCTGATGCTGTGAAATTCATCATGTTTCCTTTAATGCACATCAAAAATTCTTAACTTAATATCCGTACTAGACGCCTACCTCAACCCACCAATTCTCTTCGTGCCCTACTAGACGCACTATTTCTGAATGTAACATTTCCGTATATTTAAAGTACAGAGCAGGGCTCTTATACATCAGAGCATTTCACATCCAACCTTCTATGGCAATATCATTTACAAAGCGCATAAATTCAAAAATTGCCCTTCCAAACTTATTAATCTGTTGAACAAACTTATTCATAAAGGATATAAATACAGCATTGTTGTTAAATCTTTACTTTTGGTTTTTGTTGGCAAAAATATCGATCATCTCTTAAATGCTTTACACCATAACTAAATTTAAACAAATTTTATATTGGCAGCATTTGGCAATGCGCAATATCATGTTCTTCTTTCATAATTGATGATGTTGTTTTACCAAATCTATTTAGAAGTATTTCAATGGAAGTTTCATATGTAAGAAGGCTTGATATCAAAGTCAACGGAAATTATGTCCTTAGCTAGCTGTCAGTAACTGTGAGCATTTGTCCGGACAGTAGTACCTGTGTTTATTGTCTTCATGTAACTTCATTATAAGGGTACTCGTCTTGATAAGTTGGACTTTTTTCTAGTTTGATTTTTACTTTGAGTCTTTTTGTGTATTTATTTTTTAGCCATTCACCACACATAGGGGAGGTTTTGGATCCAAGAAGAAGAGTTTAACCCCACCGCAATTTTTTGCGCCTGTCCCAAGTCAGGAATATGTTGGTCATTGGCTTGTCCTTGTCTTCTTATAAAATTATAGTTTCTTGATATTTTGGTTATTGGATGTAGTTTGTTTCCATTGATTTATTCACTTTTTTTACCTTTTTGGGGCCATTTAGGGCTTACTATATGGTGTGAGGTTCCTCACTGTGTTGAAGACCGTACGGTGACCCCTAGATGCTTTGTTTTGGGTCGTTTTAACCTAGATATGGAATGTTGTCTCCTTGACATTTACCCCATTTCCTTTCTTTTTCATAATGATAAAAACAATATACAATTTTGTTTCAACGAAATTGCATAAATTCATTTTTACATTGCGTATTGTATCTAACATTTTAGGCTTTCGGCAGTTAAGTTTCGCTTATTTATATTTCTATTGATGTGTTTGTGTTATGGTTAGACATATTCCTACCGCTTAAATTTTGCAATTTTTTATGTTCGCCAAATCCCCGAATATCAACCGAGTGCGAAAATGAGTTGGTTAACAACATTTCTTGTACTGTAACAATACCAACGGATTGAAACTTTCAATGTGATATGCACTGAAGAGACATAAGTTTTCGAAAACAAACCCCATCAACTAAACATCAACTAAATATTTTACGAAAGGATATGGAGTAAATGAACATGAGACCACAACACATATGTTAACTCCAACTGCAATAATTTTAATGAGCTGTATGGCCATTTCGGAAATTTATTCCTCATCAGCAGCACTAGAACCCAAACAAAGGAAATCCATAATTTCAAAAAATGTTAAAATGCACAAAACCAAACGAAATCCGAACAATCAGTAATATCAAAATAGCTAAGGACAAAACTACGAACATGAATTGATAGCCAGAGCATGCACCTAATTTTGCTTGGATTGGTTCTGGACACGTACTAGTATTTAATTTAAAAAAAGCCACATGCAGAAGTTAAATTTACAGAAACTTCGGTATTTGTTATTTATTACCACTGGACCGATGTCTCTGCTAGTGAACTGTTAGTCCCCGAGGGTATTCAATAATCGAGTAGTCAGTACTAGACCGATTTTATCTGAAAACTTCCAAGATATGAAGTTTAGAAAATTTGCTTAACACTAAGGAGTATCTCCCTCTTGCATAGCTCTGTGTCTGTCTGATATTTACTTTCCATTTATATCGTTTTGAATAATAAAGCTCTTGGCGATTTTACAAATTTGGGGTTGTGGCCTTCTATGAGTTACTAATGTTACAAATAAGTCGAATTCCTTGTTTTTGTTCAATTTGGTTTTGTGTTGCTTAAAGGTTGTATCCCCTCTGCTTTTCTATCCCCCTCATTCGAGGTGCGTATGCGGAACAGGGAAAGAGGTTATGGATTAAATTAGATGTAAACAAATTCAAGTATACATTCTACTTAAATTGTAATAAGTTCCTGCTAAAAGTCTTTAAGGTAGTTCAGAAGCATTCCGCCATTTTGATTTCATGTTTCTTGTTTTGATATGTATTTTTATTAAAGAAATATACAAAAATTTGGACAAGTTTTTATAATATTTTGCTCAAATCACAAATAATCGGCCGAATTCTCTTAGTCTACAATTCATTTTAGACGAAAACTTCGGATAAGTATTTGTACTCTAAAATTCTTTGAAAAGAAACTTTAAACAAGGGAGGTAATGAGGTAATTTCAAAATAAAATATTTTGCAAATAAATCACTGTGAAATAATTACTTAATAACTCCCGTAACCTTCATTTTTCAAAGTTCAATACAGGGGCTAACATTATATAAAATTAATCAAAATAAACTTGAATAATTGTTAAATAATGATAATATCCTTAACTTTTCAACTAAATATTCTCCATTTTCGGATTTTCGGTGAAAGATTGTTTGCTTAAATGGCCCGTGACTCCCAATCTTTATTTAATATTTTGGAAAGTCAATTTTTGACGTTTAATTCTGCAATGTATTGATGGGTTTTACTTTTACCACCTTAATTGAAACGTATGTGCTATTACGGGGATAGCCACCTACGCTGATACTATACAACAATTCATGGATATATTTTTAAAAAGATTAAAATTCTGTTGTAGTAATTAAATTATTAAAATATATTAAAATTACATGTTTGTATATGTTAATTGTTTTATCTTTTGGGGATTATTAGAAATATCTGTTTGAAGCTGTCAATTACAATATTTATAAATGTTCAAGTTCTCAAATCTTTAAGAGTCATAACAATTGTAGGAAAACACAATTTTTTTTGCAATATTGTGAGTTTAAATAAAAGGTCAAAAGATCCGCTTGACGTTTAAATCCTCATTACATTTCTATCTCTTCTACAAGTAATAATGTACTTTATGGCTTGTTTCTCAAAATCATCTATTCGTCCAAGGTCACAATATTTGCCATTTGTCCCAGTATTCCTTTTAACGGTAATACGGCGTTTTCAAGATACAGATATACTACGGGACAACATACTTATCTTAGCACTTTGTCACGTGATAATAGTGACGGTGCGGTGCTTGACGTCTTCCGCTTTGTACTTGCTGTAAATAACAATATCTTATTAGACAAGTTCCACTTACAGAATGTTGTAAACAGTCGTTATATTTTCATTCTATTTTATTTTGAAGCTTCAAGATAAGAACCGCAGTAACATGACTGCAGTGTCAGCAGAATAACACAAGATTTCTATGTTTGGAAGTGAACTTACATTTCGTCGCATTTGAACCGATTTAACTGGAACAAATTTCCTTAAGAATGTGCAAATAAAAAATCAAGTCATTCAGAACACATACTCATCTTAATTCCCTTAAGTTACAAATTAGATAGCATTTGACGCATTTACATTGTGTATGTTGGGAATGCAATAAACCGGAAATGTGTATGAACCTAGAACTGCCGGGAACGTCATAAAAAATGTTACGTCATTCCGGGAATGAAAGGATCTCGAAAACGACGTATTCACAAAATGAGAAATAGAAATTTATGATAAATTGTACGGAAGAAAGAATGGGACACGATATACTTACTCATTTCAACGACAAACTAAATCATGGCCACGCCATATGGAATATAGGACATTTTGCTTTTGATACGGACTTTATCACGGCTAGAATCAACTGAGGCGGCTATGTCCTGTCTTTCTTTTATCGGTAATTCACAAAATGAGTTAAGATAATTCATTGCACGGAAGCATGAATGTGACATATGATTTTCTTTTATCTACTGGCCACGAGATACTTACTAATTTCAACGTCATATTAAATCATAG
>MJUU01053873.1:61162-75312 GCA_002080025.1 Modiolus philippinarum | reverse complement strand
ACCCCCCCCCCCCCCCTGAAAATCAAATGGTTATCCTCTTATATGAGAAAGTCATTCAATAACAAGGTACACCATGAATTACATGAATAAATATCTGCCGCATGGGTAATACTTGATGAGACTCGACACTGCATGAGGGATATTAAGTAAATGTTCATATAACACTAAGACTCTACAAATAAAAAGCAAAGCAAGCAATGGAACAATGGCTTTCTTCTTGTTGTTCAACTTGAAGTCAAATCTTTTTGTAGCTTATCCATTGATTTGTCTATTAAATATGGATGAACAGTACTTACTCTTGGCTCACGGCAGATGAAGTAAAAGTATGTTGCTATTAAAGAGATGGATTTGCATTTACTTACTCAATGGGACCATTTTTTTATTTTCTTCCTTGAAAAGGTGACATGAAATTGGATTTACCTGACCGAGATTGTAAAAATTTAGATGAATATTTTACTCAAATGAGTCAACTAAGTCGTGAAGTCCTCATCCGAAATTTTCATTTGATTCTATTGAAACGGGCATTATGGTGGTACTAAATAGTATAATAAATAAATAACTAAATACCGAAGTTACTGTGAATTTATTTTCTGCATATGCGCATTTCGACAACTTATGTCTCTTCAGTGCAGATAAAATCTAAACGTTTGAAAGACCATAAAATCAAAGGTGTTTAAAAACTGATAGAGAACAAATAACCAATATGATCTAAATGTAAAGCCAAAAATCAGCTAAGGACAGAGCTTTGCATGAGGGAGATACTCCTTAGTTTTAAACAAAATTTACAAAAATTTAGATATTGTAAATTTCCAAAAATAATCGGCTTTCGGGTCAGCATTGAAGTGCTGACTACTGGGCTGGTGAATATAAATAATTAATATGTTTGAATATATGATGCAGTATATATTAAATTATATGAGAAAACGGATGGTGAATCATCCAAAAAATTTCACTATTTTGTGTGTAATAATATGTACTACATATTGCTTTTATACATTAAGAATCAATTTTATTAAATTTTACATTTAAGTAACTTTCGATAATTTTGTCAAGATTTGGATGAATTTCGATTCGTTGTCATCCACTTGTGACAGGGAAGATTTTTTATAAGTACATTCAGTATTTCCGTTTTCCAGCTTGTTGAACTATATTGTTCTAGATTGTATACAATTGTACCTCCCTGTACCATACAAGTTTTTTAATTGATCAAAAGCTGCATTTTATTTTATTTATCTATTAGTTTATTTATTTATTTATTATTTTTTTTTTTTTTTNTTTTTTTTTGGATCTTCTAAAACATTTTTTAATATCTCGGGTATTGCACGCGGTTTTGCTGAAACTTTACTACATTTAAAATCTGGTTGAGTCACTTTACTGGCCACTTTTAAGACATACAGAAACTAAATTCACAGTAATTTTGTTATTTCTTTGTTATTTTTAATCCATTTGTTGATTATCTGTTTGTACCAGTTAGTTCTTTATGGATAAAGGGACGAAAATTTTAATTATAATATCAAAAAAGGTTTATTGATATTCTAAGGCAGCAATAAATTGATTTTAACCAGGAAAAGAGGAGGCTGTTGTCAAATTTTTCATCCTGAATTTTTAGTGTACAAGTTGTGTCCTGGCTTTTTATTTCTTTTCTATAATTACAAAAACAGGAAAACAGCAAACACCTACAATGGCCAGAAACTAGAATAACAAGCCACAATCTACAAGCAATCTACAGATCTATAAGCCTGTCCTGGATATCTTTATCAAAAACGTATCTCGAATGTGGTAATCCTGTGTTTTATTTCAATCATAGGGTACGATTCTGCCTTTTTTTCAGTTTTAACCTCAGGCTCCCGATAAAGAAACAAATGGTTGCTCCCTAATCAAGTTAATTTTCATATATTACAGTGAAAGGATATGTACTTAATATACATGAGACAAAGCAAAGTCTGTACAAACACATCTAAATTTATGTAAATTCTAAAACCGAAGTGTGGAGTTGGTAAAACAATTCCCCGTGGTAGAGATGTATGCTCTTTATTTTTCTTAGATATGGTGTACTTGTACATGAGATAATATCTTATGTGTACACTTTGTTAAATTAATATTATCTAAATTTATGTAAATTCTAAAACCGAAGGATTAACTCCCTCCATCGTAGTTTTGTCCTTAGCTATATGTGATATTACTGATTATTCGGATTTTGTTTGGTTTTATGCATTTTAAACATTTTTTGAAATTATGGATTTCCTTTGTTTGGGTTCTAGTGCTGCTGATGAGGAATAAATTTCCGAAATGTCCATACAGCTCATTAAAATTATTGCAGTTGGAATTGGCATATGTGTTGTGGTCTCATGTTCATTTGCCCCATATCCTTTCGTGAAACACGATAGAACCGGGCAATGGAACAACGCTTTAATTGAAATTCTTTATCTTGAAGTCACCACGAGGCCGTCAACAATGAGCTTTGATAAAAACTCATAGTAAGTTCAAGGTGGTCTTACATCGGTTTGAGTGGAATTCATTACTAAATGTTGAACAGCGCTACTTCCACTTTATACCCCATAGGCGTTGAATCATCAAGAGACATAAATTAAACTGGATGAGAGCTCCATTGATGACAGTCATAGTCACTGACCGTCTATGACTTACTTAGTACAACAAATGTTCTCATTACAGAACAGACTTTTAAAAACAGTTCAAGACATAACAAATCGACCTGATAAAAACATAAAATGTAGTTAATTGACACAAATGTTTCCAATCTCCTGATTAGCATTATAGCGAGTACAACTGGCAGTTCAATGTACAAAAAGATGGATAACATCTACAAGGGCTAAAAATTACTATTACATGCTACAATCTGCCATGGAACTACACAGGAAAACACAAATAAGACAAAAGACAAACGCAAAAAAGGATAGGAATGTACGGATGCTTTATTCTTAGTAAAAACTTATAAAAATTAATAAAATGTAGTAGAATACCAGTAGTGTATCACGTCACTTTGGGCCCATAAGGCCAATGTTAAAGTTCCATCCAAACTTCCCTCCGAAATTATTCATCGCCTTGATTAATCAATTATCAGTTCTTTTCAGAGCTAGTTCTGTTTGTAATAACTGTCACCCCGTTTACTTGTATAGTGATATGAATATTTTAACCCATCCCTTAGATATATTTGTAGTTCGGTTTTATGTTTAAAACCCTACCCCTTCCCAAGTATCCCTCTCATTTTGTATAATATCTTTAGCCCTGTCTTCCAGCGTCTTGAACGTAGAGCACCGAAAAGGTAGTGTAGCGGTGTGAAAGTGGTGAGACGTTGGAAGATATTGTCATCTATTAAACTTATAATTCGTAACGTACCCCTGCGTGACTGTAACTAACCCACCTAATTATACCTAAAACCTAACCCCTAACCCAAGTCTTTATGTTTAATTTACTCATTATTTTCATTTTTGTGTTGTTTTACTCCGGAAGCTCTTTGAATGTATTTCCTGTTTTTCCGTGCTTTTCTATTATTTGAGTTGTCTCCCTTTTTTTGTGCCCTAACACTTACCCCAAACCCTTGTGTTGTTTTCTAGCGATTTATTTCCCTGTACTGTTCTGCATGGTTTGTTTTGGTCTTCCACAACCGTAACTCAAACTTCCTTTTGTTTCTGTATATGTACTTCTCCATTATCGTTTTTTTCTTTGAAGGTATCTCATTCCTGTTACTAATTAAATAATCAACTAATTACAAGTATACATATTTTATTTTCTCCGTCATAAAACAGCCATGGGTCGGAGAGCCATCCACATGCTGCCTGTACAATTTAAAAGCCATAAGGTCTTGTGCTTAAATCATCCATGGCGACCCTTTTATCGAACACGATCCTATAGTCTTTTTCTTGATGTACGGTCAGTAACCTTTTTTGGTCCCTCTTTATTTGGAATCATCTGTTACGGTCTTCACGTCGTCTCTATTGTTAGTGATCATATGTTTTATCGTATCGAAGTTGATCATTAAAGAGTTTCTGTAGTTGAGTGTGATTCCTCGTATTTTACATATGGTCATATTTCTGTCCTTGTCAGGTCTTTCCAATTTGTAGGCATAGTTTTTTGGTCCTCCAGTCACGAACTCCGTAATTTTGTTGTTTGGTACTTCGTTCGTAAGGTCCCCTAGGTAATCCCCAAATTCGGGTCTCCATTCCCCGGGTTTAGATGTATAAACGATGGAATCGGTGTCGGCATATAGGGCACGGGTATTCAACTTCTCCAAATAACTGTACAACTTCAGTCTTGCTTGGGCGGTTGTGTAAGCAGCAATGACCACGTTGGTACGTCCGGATTCCTCTACAAACTCGTCTTTACACTGATATCTCATTTCCACCATCTCTTCGCTGACGAAATAGATACCCATGAGGAGAATCTGATCGCTGGTTAACATGTCGAAGTATTCTGCAGGATCACACACGTATTTGATTTGAGGTAGGTTAGATCTTTGACCGAATTTTCCCCAAAAGCTGTTCAACATCAACTTTGCTAAAGCTCGTAACCCTGTATTTCTTTGGATTTTATCGTACTCGAGGAGAATACCCTCCTTTTCATGGTACTCTCTGATGTACCTCCATTTGTCGTCTTCAGTTTGACACCATTCTGGCCACCCACTGGCTTCCTGCTTCATCTTCAGGAAGGTATTCACGTATTCGGTGAAAAGTGCTCCTGTCTTTGTTGTTGGGTCGTATTGTTCCGTGTCAAAGTGCCACACTTCATATATCTGTTGAATTTTATATCCATGTTCCAACGCTTTCTTGATTTCGTCCATCACCCAAGTTCCGGTCAGTGCTCGTTGCTCGTCGGCATGTTGGCACGACGTCTGTTGATGTGTTTCGGCACAAGTTTTACATAAAGTAAATAGTAACTTGTTATTGATTTTCGACGGGAGCACTGGAATGTAGAGTCCTCTAGGTGGCAGTACTTTACATTTGATGAGTCCTTCGTACTTTTGAATGTCAGTGAAGTTTTCTGTGATGATCTCAGGATGTCCCACGGGGATTTTGCCGGTTTTGTTGATGTAGGCATACAGCGAGGTGACGTCTGCATACGATATGTCCTGGTCCTGTTCATACAGTTTAAATGCTTCGGTTCTTCCACCATAAAAGGCGTCTGTTGGCTTCAAAGGAGTGATCATCTCGGTTTGTTGGATAAAGTTTCTTAAGCTTTCGTTTTCCCGAACCTCTTTGTCAAACTCGCATTCCCATTTACCGATATAGATGTAACCTTGACCTTCCAAATATCTCTTCTTCTCCCGCATGCGTTGATGAAGATCACCCATAGTCATGCCGTTGACTGGGTTGACTGTACTGGCACTATAACAGTGTAAGCACCCGTGCCAGAACTTCCCGTTAAACTCCAATACGTATTTCTGACCGCTGTTGTTCTCGTAATACCCGTCCACTTTATAGGTGCCGATTTGTTTTTCCCCTCCATTTCTTGCATGTTGTATGTTGATTCCTTCTGTTGCCGATAGGTATTTGAGCGACTGCATTGCTTTTACAGAATGTTTTTCCTCTGGACGGTACCCTTGAGCTGGAATAATACCGATGGTATCTGGTTGGAGAAACTTCTGACCGAATACCAAGTTGCATGCTGATGCTATCGTGATGCATTGTTGGAATGGATCTATTCCTTCATGTCCGTCGGTGGATGTCATCTCCAGGAACAGTTGTCTGAACATTAAGCAGGCTCTTCGCAATATATCCACGTCGGAACGGCAGTAACTTAATAATTCTTTCTGAAAATCGAATTTTTGTTGGTAATTAGTCTCGTACCATTCGAAAAAGGTTGTTCTGTCTTTCGGTTTCATTCTGTCAGGTTGGTAAAACATCAGATCGGGTAAGTGGTTGAGTACGGTTGATTGGTTTTCTTTCCTATTAAATAAATGCGGGAAATATCCTTTCTTCAATTCCATCAATCCAAACATCTTGGGTAGTTCGGCTAAAGCCACTGGTAAAAAATTGATGGAATCTATCATCCGAATGCGACATCCAGGTACTTCGATGTACATATTCTTGGTTCCATTAGCTATGATAGCGGGTTTCACTCCATGTTAGTATAAATATCCTAGTATTGGTAACGAATCGTAACCTTTGAAATTGTGTGCGATGACGGTTGCTCCTTGGTTATCTCCAGAGAATAGCCACTTACGAAAATGTTCGGTTGTGTTGGGCCCGGTAAATATCAATTCGTTCTTTCCACATGTCTGGCAGATGCTATCTTTATCGACCTTTCCATCCATGCATTTCAAACAGACTTTGTGTACAACGCATAAATTTGGTTTGTGTTCGGAAGCTCCACGCTTCATTGATTTACACTGAGCGCATTTGCCGTTATCATCGGGCAGGTATCCTTTGTCACACTGGATTTTGTCATCTTGGGTGCATTCAAAGTCGAAGAAAATATAAGTCTGTTTCTTTTGTCCATGGTCGTTATTCACTGGTTGCATATAGCACTGGTGTCCCGATGGATAATAATCTCTACAGGTCTGACAATAAACGGTTCCACAGGTATGATCTCCATATCGTTTATTCACGGTTTGCCCACAGTTCTTACATTTATAATAGGTAGTGCACGCTGAGTTTCCAGACGGCGTCTTCTTTTTGTGTAATTCGAAACATGTCGACCCTTTGAAATACCGCCCACAATCGGTACATAATGTACAGTCATCTTCGGCTTGATTGTGAATTTTCCTACAGTAATGGCATACATTATTGCATACGTGCTGCTCTTTATGATCGTATCCCTTTTTGCAGTCGGTACAGAAGTAGACGCGGCCAAGAAATGCAGTCATGCTTGTAATGACATCGTAATGGTTGTCGTGGTAGTACAGGTCAAGAATGCAGTCATGCTTGTAATGACATCGTAATGGTTGTCGTGGTAGTACAGGTATATTTTTTTCTCTGCTTTTGGGCCATGATATATGATTCCGTTGAAATGATCTCTGGATATTACATGTACTATATAGTATTTGATATTCCGGTAGAATCGATTGGAATTGTTTGATCTCTTCTATGCCACATTGTTGTACAAGAACTCCCACTTTTGTGTGTAGATCTAATGCTAATTCTTTCTGTATGTACTTGCCATGTTTGATAGAGCTCCACTGCTCGTGTCCGTCAATTTTTGCTATGGCCGTTACGATGGCTCTGGCACAGCAGAGATTGTCATTGTTCTGTATACGAATGATGCATCGCTTTTCCTTCAGGAACCTTTCGGTGTCCACGTATTCACATTTCTTTCTGGTACCACCCTTCGGAAGGCTAACGTGAGTAATATTCAACTGGATACTCTGGTCTAAGACAAAGTGTTCGTTGGACTGCAGCACTCGTTTTATTTCTGCTAAAAGTATGTCACCTGTCACCTGTCTCATTTGCATGAATGGTAGTCTGATGGGGAAATCCAGGTCTGGGCAATTAAGGGTGACTTGCACCAAATCTTCTTCTTTCATTCCGCTGGTGAGGTCTTATAAAATGGAGTCGAACAGTTTTTGTAACGATTTTAAAATATCTGGAACATTCTGGACATTTAGGTTTTTAAAGGTCACTTTGTACTCTGTCGACTCGGTGTTAAAACGAGGTATTTTCCTTCCTTTCTCCTTTTCAATGATGTAATGTTGCTTAGGTTGGGTAACATCTAAAGGTTGAAAAGATGATCCGAATCCAATTTGATGTTTCTCTTTTGGTGCTCATACAGATTATCTTTGCTTCTATATAACAATCCACACTCGGTACATGGGAAATAGGTGTCGTTGTCGTGTTTTCTTTCGTGCGTGTCTAAGTTATCCTTTCTGGTGAAACGCTTTAGACATATTCCACAGGTAAAGGTATTGTGATCGTTATTAAGTCGGTAATGCTTTAACAGCTGACTCCTTCTGACAAAGGCTTCTTGACAATATCCACATGAATGCATCTGTAAAAGGTTATACGCTATTTAGTTATGTATTATTGATTATTATTTAATTCTGTTTTATAAATTACTTATTTAATTCTGTATTATTGATTACTTATTATGGCTAATTCAATTATTTTATCGTTCAATCAATCTTTAATTTCGAACTTCATATTAACTTATATTTTTATTCAATTAATTATATTTAGTTCACTTACCTTTGTTCTGTTTATTTTCGCTAGGTCTGTTCAATTCGGCTGTTAGTGGCAGAATGAAAAAGGTGCTCGATACGTCTGATTTTATACAGGTAGATGCGTTGTATCGACGGTTCTTATTGGTCGGTTATTTTTGTTACGAGCTTTGTGATTGGTCGATTATTCTGTGTTCTGATTGGCTGGATTTATCACAAAGTCGGCGTTTGATTGGTTAAATTCCCTGCAATTTGATTGGTCGGTTCATTTCTGTATTGTTACGTTTCTTTTAATAGATCGAATATTCCAGAAGATGATGCAATCGATCGATAGTGTTAATTTAAAAGTGTACGGATCGATGATTCTATTGAATCATATTGACTATCATAAAAAGGGTGTTTTATTTGTGAATATTTTATGAATTGAATTAATAAGATTTTATTATGCGTTAGATGTATTGATTTTCTAACGATTTTCATAACTTTTCTTTAATGTTCAACACAATTTACAAAAGTTAATCCTATTTTGAATTCAACTTACACAATTTCCCACATTAGTTTAACAATTTTATATTAATTTGAATTTTGTTTTGCAATTTTTCAAATTTTATCGTTCGGTTCCCGTACAATGTATATATCAATCCGGGGTAATTTCGAGCTCCTACAGCGATTCGGGAAGGTTTCAAGTCTCTATCTCTTACCGTTTGGAAGATAGGGGTACCCCAAAATTCGGGAATGTGCAAAAATACGATTTTTCACAAGTCCAGTAATATAGAAGTGTTATATATGTTTTCGGGCTAACTTTAACATTCTGAATCGAATGGTTACATTAGTTAAGTCCTATCTCTAACATTTAGGGTGTTATGAGGGGTCCAAAATTTTGAAAGGGGTCAATCAGTGCATTTACAAAAATATACTTTAATAGTTGTGTGATATATGTATTCGGGGTATCTTTGACCGTCTAAAGCTATTGGTGGTATTTGTGAAGTCCTATCTCTTATAGTATGGGTGTTAAGGGGTCTCCCAAATTTTGACAGGGGGTTCAATCAATTAACCGCCTATATAACAAGATGTGATCAATAAATTTCCCATTCTACGTCTAACCTTCGAACTGAGCAGACGTGTCAAAAAACGAGGCATTATACTTTACGAAGATTCAACGTCCAGAAAATGAACAGAGCAATGAAAACAGCAAGACTGTACAAGATGTCCAGAACCGTCCCTTACCACTATCCTGAAAGAAAAAGTCAACCACTGAGACGAATGAAAACAGCAAGACTCTATAAAATGTCCAGAACTGGGCCTTATTGTATAACTGAGAAAAATCAACCACTGAGACGAGATTGTGGAATATGCCACCAAACCTTTAGTCGCCGAGACAATCTCCAATGACACATGAATACACATAAAATCAAGCCAAACAAGTTTCCTTGTGAAGAATGTGGACATTTATTCAGTAGAAAGTATAATTTACTACGCCATCAACGTACCCAGCATCAAAGCAGAGAAGACGCTTCAGTCCAACCTAAGATCATGAATGGTTTTACCATCACCTTGAAGATCGTACCTAACGAACCACTGAACAGCTCCTTTGAGACAGTACAAATCCGACCAAAGAAGTTGCAGAAGAAATCAACATCCAGTTGAATGGACTTTAACTCCAAATACAATGTAAAGACTGCACGTGGATCTCCGAGCAGTGCCTGTCTCATGTCGGAGAAATAAACTATTAAACTGATAATGACTTTGTTATTCCTATTTGCCCTCGATTCATATGTGATTAAACCCTTCCCTGCCAGTTCTTAAGCAAAAGTAAAATAAACCCATAAACAGCAGCAATATCCCAAACCGCCCAGCAGCAGCAGCAGCAGCAATATTCTTACACCACTCAGCAGCAGCAGCAGCAGCAGCAGCAGCAGCAGTAGCAGCAGCAGCAGCAGCAGCAGTAGCAGCAGCAGCAGCAGCAGCAGCAATCACCACCACCATCGTAGCTTCACAATCACCACCACCACCACTGAAACAACACATCATCACCACCACCACTGACACCACACAATCATCACCACCACCACCACCACCACCACCACTGATTCACCAGAAAAGCACAAAATATCAAGAAAATGTGAAATTTTAGCGTAAAAACACAACTAAAACGAACATTGTTACAAAATAAAAAGGAAAATACACATAAAATAATACAAAAACGTAAAAGTAAAACATTTACACCATTTTTAACTAAAACTTTTCAGAAATATTACAAAAACTTTAGCTGAAACAAAAATTTGTACAAACACATTAAACACAAACAAAATATATTCACGAAAAACCCAAAATAACAAAACAGATGTGATAAAAATTAAACAAAATGGAAATTAAATAAAAACATTTTATAGAATGTGTACAAAAATGTGTAAAACACACTAAACAAAATACAAAATAGTTCTAAAATTGTTGGCAAACACAAAAATAAACAAAACGCATGTGATAAAATTTGAAAAATTGCAAAACAAAATACAAATTAATATAAAATTGTTAAACTAATGTGGGAAATTGTGTAAGTTGAATTCAAAATAGGATTAACTTTTGTAAATTGTGTTGACATTAAAGAAAAGTTATGAAAATCGTTAGAAAATCAATACATCTAACGCATAATAAAATCTTATTAATTCAATTCATAAAATATTCACAAATAAAACACCCTTTTTATGATAGTCAGTATGATTCAATAGAATCATCGATCCGTACACTTTTAAATTAACACCATCGATCGATTGCATCATCTTCTGGAATATTCGATCTATTAAAAGAAACGTAACAATACAGAAATGAACCGACCAATCAAATTGCAGGGAATTTAACCAATCAAACGCCGACTTTGTGATAAATCCAGCCAATCAGAACACAGAATAATCGACCAATCACAAAGCTCGTAACAAAAATAACCGACCAATAAGAACCGTCGATACAACGCATCTACCTGTATAAAATCAGACGTATCGAGCACCTTTTTCATTCTGCCACTAACAGCCGAATTGAACAGACCTAGCGAAAATAAACAGAACAAAGGTAAGTGAACTAAATATAATTAATTGAATAAAAATATAAGTTAATATGAAGTTCGAAATTAAAGATTGATTGAACGATAAAATAATTGAATTAGCCATAATAAGTAATCAATAATACAGAATTAAATAAGTAATTTATAAAACAGAATTAAATAATAATCAATAATACATAACTAAATAGCGTATAACCTTTTACAGATGCATTCATGTGGATATTGTCAAGAAGCCTTTGTCAGAAGGAGTCAGCTGTTAAAGCATTACCGACTAAATAAAGATCACAATACCTTTACCTGTGGAATATGTCTAAAGCGTTTCGCCAGAAAGGATAACTTAGACAGGCACGAAAGAAAACACGACAACGACACCTATTTCCCATGTACCGAGTGTGGATTGTTATATAGAAGCAAAGATAATCTGTATGAACACCAGAAAGAGAAACATCAAATTGGATTCGGATCATCTTTTCAACCTTTAGATGTTACCCAACCTAAGCAACATTACATCATTGAAAAGGAGAAAGGAAGGAAAATACCTCGTTTTAACACCGAGTCGACAGAGTACAAAGTGACCTTTAAAAACCTAAACGTCCAGAATGTTCCAGATATTTTAAAATCGTTACAAAAACTGTTCGACTCCATTTTATCAGACCTCACCAGCGGAATGAAAGAAGATTTGGTGCAAGTCACCCTTGAGTGCCCAGACCTGGATTTCCCCATCAGACTACCATTCATGCAAATGAGACAGGTGACAGGTGACATACTTTTAGCAGAAAAAGAACGAGTGCTGCAGTCCAACGAACACTTTGTCTTAGACCAGAGTATCCAGTTGAATATTACTCACGTTAGCCTTCCGAAGGGTGGTACCGGAAAGAAATGTGAATACGTGGACACCGAAAGGTTCCTGAAGGAAAAGCGATGCATCATTCGTATACAGAACAATGACAATCTCTGCTGTGCCAGAGCCATCGTAACGGCCATAGCAAAAATTGACGGACACGAGCAGTGGAGCTCTATCAAACATGGCAAGTACATAAAGAAAGAATTAGCATTAGATCTACACACAAAAGTGGGAGTTCCTGTACAACAATGTGGCATAGAAGAGATCAAACAATTCCAATCGATTCTACCGGAATATCAAATACATGTAATATCCAGAGATCATTTCAACGGAATCTTATATCATGGCCCCAAAGCAGAGAAAAAAAATATACCTGTACTACCACGACAACCATTACGATGTCATTACAAGCATGACTGCATTTCTTGGCCGCGTCTACTTCTGTACCGACTGCAAAAAGGGATACGATCATAAAGAGCAGCACGTATGCAATAATGTATGCCATTACTGTAGGAAAATTCACAATCAAGCCGAAGATGACTGGACATTATGTACCGATTGTGGGTGGTTTTTCAAAGGGTCGACATGTTTCGAATTACACAAAAAGAAGACGCCGTCTGGAAACTCAACGTGCACTACCTATTATAAATGTAAGAACTGTGGGCAAACCGTGAATAAACGATATGGAGATCATAACTGTGGAACCGTTTATTGTCAGACCTGTAGAGATTATTATCCATCGGGACACCAGTGCTATATGCAACCAGTGAATAACGACCATGGACAAAAGAAACAGACTTATATTTTCTTCGACTTTGAATGCACCCAAGATGACAAAATCCAGTGTGACAAAGGATACCTGCCCGATGATAACGGCAAATGCGCTCAGTGTAAATCAATGAAGTGTGGAGCTTCCGAACACAAACCAAATTTATGCGTTCTACACAAAGTCTGTTTGAAATGCATGGATGGAAAGGTCGATAAAGATAGCATCTGCCAGACATGTGGAAAGAACGAATTGATATTTACCGGGCCCAATACAACCGAACATTTTTGTAAGTGGCTATTCTCTGGAGATAACCAAGGAGCAACCGTCATCGCACACAATTTTCAAAGGTTACGATTCGTTACCAATACTAGGATATTTATACCAACATGGAGTGAAACCCGCTATCATAGCTAATGGAACCAAGAATATGTACATCGAAGTACCTGGATGTCGCATTCGGATGATAGATTCCATCAATTTTCTACCAATGGCTTTAGCCGAACTACCCAAGATGTTTGGATTGATGGAATTGAAGAAAGGATATTTCCCGCATTTACTAGTATTTAATAGGAAAGAAAACCAATCAACCGTACTCAACCACTTACCCGATCTGATGTTTTACCAACCTGACAGAATGAAACCGAAAGACAGAACAACCTTTTTCGAATGGTACGAGACTAATTACCAACAAAAATTCGATTTTCAGAAAGAATTATTAAGTTACTGCCGTTCCGACGTGGATATATTGAGAAGAGCCTGCTTAATGTTCAGACAACTGTTCCTGGAGATGACATCCACCGACGGACATGAAGGAATAGATCCATTCCAACAATGCATCACGATAGCATCAGCATGCAACTTGGTATTCAGACAGAAGTTTCTCCAACCAGATACCATCGGTAATTTTCCAGCTCATGGGTACCGTCCAGAGGAAAAACATTCTGTAAAAGCAATGCAGTGGCTCAAATACCTATCGGCAACAGAAGGAATCAACATACAACATGCACGAAATGGAGGGGAAAAACAAATCGGCACCTATAAAGTGGACGGGTATTACGAGAACAACAGCGGTCAGAAATACGTATTGGAGTTTAACGGGAAGTTCTGGCACGGGTGCTTACACTGTTATAGTGCAAGTACAGTCAACCCAGTCAACGGCATGACTATGGGTGATCTTCATCAACGCACGCGGGAGAAGAAGAGATATTTGGAAGGTCAAGGTTACATCTATATCGGTAAATGGGAATGCGAGTTTGACAAAGAGGTTCGGGAAAACGAAAGCTTAAGAAACTTTATCCAACAAACCGAGATGATCACTCCTTTGGAGCCAAGAGACGCCTTTTATGGTGGAAGAACCGAAGCATTTAAA
>MJUU01053873.1:30716-60001 GCA_002080025.1 Modiolus philippinarum | reverse complement strand
TATAGGATCGTGTTCGATAAAAGGGTCGCCATGGATGATTTAAGCACAAGACCTTATGGCTTTTAAATTGTACAGGCAGCATGTGGATGGCTCGCCGACCCATGGCTGTTTTATGACGGAGAAAATAAAATATGTATACTTGTAATTAGTTGATTATTTAATTAGTAACAGGAATGAGATACCTTCAAAGAAAAAAACGATAATGGAGAAGTACATATACAGAAACAAAAGGAAGTTTGAGTTACGGTTGGGGAAGACCAGAACAAACCAAGGCAGAACGGTACAGGGAAATAAATCGCTAGAAAACAACACAAGGGTTTGGGGTAAGTGTTAGGGCACAAAAAAAGGGAGACAACTCAAATAATAGAAAAGCACGGAAAAACAGGAAATACATTCAAAGAGCTTCCGGAGTAAAACAAAAGAAAAATGAAAATAATGAGTAAATTAAACATAAAGACTTGGGTTAGGGTTAGGTTTTAGGTATAATTAGGTGGGTTAGTTACAGTCACGCAGGGGTACGTTACGAATTATAAGTTTAATAGATGACAATATCTTCCAACGTCTCACCACTTTCACACCGCTACACTACCTTTGCGGTGCTCTACGTTCAAGACGCTGGAAGACAGGGCTAAAGATATTATACAAAATGAGAGGGATACTTGGGAAGGGGTAGGGTTTTAAACATAAAACCGAACTACAAATATATCTAAGGGACGGGTTAAAATATTCATATCACTATACAAGTAAACGGGGTGACAGTTATTACAAACAGAACTAGCTCTGAAAAGAACTGATAATTGATTAATCAAGGCGATGAATAATTTCGGAGGGAAGTTTGGATAGAACTTTAACATTGGTCTTATGGGCCCAAAGTGACGTGATACACTACTGGTATTCTACTACATTTTATTAATTTTTATAAGTTTTTACTAAGAATAAAGCATCCGTAAATTCCTATCCTTTTTTGCGTTTGTCTTTTGTCTTATTTGTGTTTTCCTGTGTAGTTCCATGGCAGATTGTAGATTGTAATAGTAATTTTCAGCCCTTGTGGATGTTATCAATCTTTTTTTACATTGAACTGCCAGTTGTACTCGCTATAATGCTAATCAGGAGATTGGAAACATTTGTGTCAATTAACTACATTTTATGTTTTTATCAGGTCGATTTGTTATGTCTTGAACTGTTTTTAAAAGTCTGTTCTGTAATGAGAACATTTGTTGTACTAAGTAAGTCATATACGGTCAGTGACTATGACTGTCATCAATGGAGCTCTCATCCAGTTTAATTTATGTCTCTTGATGATTCAACGCCTATGGGGTATAAAGTGGAAGTAGCGCTGTTCAACATTTAGTAATGAATTCCACTCAAACCGATGTAAGACCACCTTGAACTTACTATGAGTTTTTATCAAAGCTCATTGTTGACGGCCTCGTGGTGACTTCAAGATAAAGAATTTCAATTAAAGCGTTGTTCCATTGCCCGGTTCTATCGTGTTTTACGAAAGGATATGGGGCAAATGAACATGAGACCACAACACATATGCCAACTCCAACTGCAATAATTTTAATGAGCTGTATGGCCATTTCGGAAATTTATTCCTCATCAGCAGCACTAGAACCCAAACAAAGGAAATTCATAATTTCAAAAAATGTTTAAAATGCATAAAACCAAACAAAATCCGAATAATCAGTAATATCACATATAGCTAAGGACAAAACTACGATGGAGGGAGTTAATCCTTCGGTTTTAGAATTTCCATAAATTTAGATAATATAAATTAAACAAAGTGTACACATAAGATATTATCTCATGTACAAGTACACCATATCTAAGAAAAATAAAGAGCATACATCTCTACCACGGGGAGGATTACCACATTCGAGATACGTTTTTGATAAAGATATCCAGGACAGGCTTATAGATTTGTAGATTGCTTGTAGATTGTGGCTTGTTATTCTAGTTCCTGGCCATTGTAGGTGTTTGCTGTTTTCCTGTTTTTGTAATTATAGAAAAGAAATAAAAAGCCAGGACACAACTTGTACACTAAAAATCCAGGATGAAAAATTTGACAACAGCCTCCTCTTTTCCTGGTTAAAATCAATTTATTGCTGCCTTAAAATATCAATAAACCTTTTTTGATATTATAATTAAAATTTTCGTCCCTTTATCCATAAAGAACTAACTGGTACAAACAGATAATCAACAAATGGATTAAAAATAACAAAGAAATAACAAAATTACTGTGAATTTAGTTTCTGTATGTCTTAAAAGTGGCCAGTAAAGTGACTCAACCAGATTTTAAATGTAGTAAAGTTTCAGCAAAACCGCGTGCAATACCCGAGATATTAAAAAATGTTTTAGAAGATCCAAAAAAAAATAATAATAAATAAATAAATAAACTAATAGATAAATAAAATAAAATGCAGCTTTTGATCAATTAAAAAATTTGTATGGTACAGGGAGGTACAATTGTATACAATCTAGAACAATATAGTTTCAACAAGCTTGAAAACGGAAATACTGAATGTACTTATAAAAAATCATTAATCATTTACTTCAAATTTATTCGCTGTCATCACGTTACTAAAAAATTATTAAGTATTCTTTATTTCTGCACATGTATGGAATAAGAAATTTAATTACAATATTAACATTCAATTGAGCTTACCAGTACAATTTGTAAGTCATCCACTATTTTCAATATTGATTAGGAGTGGAAATTATATTTTCCTTGTTTATAAAGTTCCTGTTCCTGTATTCTGATAAAACGCAATGGAAGTTTTTATAACATACATAATTACATATATTTATATTGAATTAGTTGCAACGAAAATCGGCATAAAATTATAAAAATACACCTGTGATGTAATTTCTTTTTCAAACCTTTTAACCCATTAAAAATACTGAAGCTTCACTTCGTGTATGGCACTCGATGGATGTCCTTGGTACTGGAATTCGCCTCAAATGTTGATATGTTTGGTGATGAGGACTTCTGTTCTTTTTAACTACTTTTGGATAAGGGGTTTCCATATTAATTGATTATAATGCTGCTGATGGGAGGTTACTCCTTGAAACGCGTGTACAGCATAACGAAATTTACTGTTTATCATGCAAATTGTGAATTTTGTAGTTTGAAACCATTGGACCAATGAAAATGCTTGTGGACCAGACGTCCCCGAGGGTACCCAGCAGCCCAATAGTCAGACTTATATGATATGAAAATGAACCTTGTGTTTATAGATATTTACTGTTTTTATCAAAATTCTAAATCCTTAAAAATATTGAAGCTTCATTCTGTGTATGACACTCGGTTGATGTACTTGGTACTGGATTTGGGCATCCAATTAGATATTTTTGTTTATGAGGACTTCTTTTTTCTCACTTTTGAGACAGAACAGTTCCTATTTTTAGCGGTGTGAGATTTCCTTATCTTGTACCCCCCGGTACAAGACAGAAATTACCAAGCAACGTATTCAGACGTCATTGACGTCGCTTAGGAACGTCGGATGTCAAGTACGGCTTGGTGGTAAATAAATCGTAGTTCGTGATTACAAAAGTGAGAAAATAAATCAAACACCGTTGAAAGTGCAAGATTTAGAAATCTCAGACACCCTCGAGTAAGATTTCAATGCTTCTCTGACTCGGCAAGCCTCGTCAGAGAAATATTGAAATCTTACCCTTGGGTATCTGAGATTTCTTGATCTTGCCTTTTCACCGGTGTTAGATTCATATATTCTATTTTTGGATAAGGCCTTTCCATAATATTTGATTCTTATGCTGCTGATGAGATGATAATCCTTGAAACACTTGTAAAACATAACGAAATTTACTTTTTATCATGCAACTTTATTTTTAAATTTGTATTTTGAAACCATTGGGCTGATTCCTATGATTGTTTACCAGAAGTCACCGAGAGTATTCAGCAGCCCAATAGTCAGAATTGTCTGACATTAAAATTTACCTTGTCTTTTATAGAAATTTACTGTTTTTATCAAAGTACTCCTTAAAAATACTGGAGTTTTATTCCCCGAATGGCACTCGGTGGGTGTCCTTGGTACTTGATTTGGCCTCCGATTTCGATATCTTTGGTGATGAGGACGTCTTTTTTTACGGTTTTCCATATTATGTGTTCTTATGCTGCTGATGAGAAGTTACTACTTGAAACACGTATACAACATAACGAAATTAACTGTTGATCTTGCAACTTGTGCATTTTGTGCTTTGAAACTATTTGGCTGATGCCACTGCTGGTGGACCAGAGGCCCTCCGGGATATTCAGCAGACCAAGAGTCAGACTTGTCTGACATGCAAATTTACCTTGTGTTTATAGAAATTTACTTTTTACTTTTTACATTGTCATAGGCAAAGAACAAGCATACTTTGTGAAGTATGATTCAGAATCACAGAAAAAATACACAGAGAAAGAAGATTAAAATGTTAGAGTTTCTGGTGGACAATATATTTGTCCAGTTTAGAGGACTTGTTTTCAAGAGACCATCGGAATTCCAATAGGCACAAATTGTGCACCTCTTTTAGACGATCTGTTTCTACACTCTTATGAGGCTGAATTCATTTTATTCCCCGAATGGCACTCGGTGGGTGTCCTTGGTACTTGATTTGGCCTCCGATTTCGATATCTTTGGTGATGAGGACGTCTTTTTTTTACGGTTTTCCATATTATGTGTTCTTATGCTGCTGATGAGAAGTTACTACTTGAAACACGTATACAACATAACGAAATTAACTGTTGATCTTGCAACTTGTGCATTTTGTGCACCTNTTTTAGACGATCTGTTTCTTCACTCTTATGAGGCTGAATTCATTGAAGGGCTCTTCGAACTAAAGAAAAAAATAGCGCAATCCTTTAAATTTAGTTACCGTTATATAGATGATATTTTATAAACAACCCTAGCTTTGGTTATTATCCTCATCTTATCTATCAAAAAGAGCCTGAAATTAAGGATACAACAGATACTTCCACATCGGTTCGTTCCTTGACCTTCATCTTGAAATTGACAACAGAGGTACACTAAAAACAAAATTGCATGACAAACGCTATGGCTTCACTATTCCAATAGTCAGTTTCCCTTTTTATTGTACCAACATTCCAAAAGCGCCAGCATATGGAATTTCCATCTCACAACTCATTCGGTACTCAAGGGTTTGTGGTCGATACAGTTCCTTCCTTAATAGAGCTCGGTTGCTTACAAATAGACTACTTGGCCAAGGGTATGTTACCAAAAACTCAAAATCATCACTACAGAAGTTTTACGGTCGAAATCACTATATTATAGATCGCTATGGGATATCCGATTCTCCGATGACAATAGATCCTTTAAAACTAAAGTATGTTTTTCCTCTACCGAATTTCACTTTACTACCGGAATATAAATGTTCAACTCGGCGGATGTCTGATTAGAAACAGGGGATGTTTACTCAACCGGTACCACTTATCTGACCCATGTTTTTATTGGATCCGTGTTGTTCATCTTTATGTGTGTCTTCATTTTTCTTTTTTGTCCCTTGCTCGTGTTGTGCCCTTGTTTCTTGGTATTCTGGATGCTGCCATTGTAGATGAATTTTTCCTTTTTTTAATAACAGTTCGGCTCTCACTTACCTCAATTGTCATTGTGATATATGTTTTGGTATGAATTTCATCACTTCACAGCTCGGATCTACGAGACTCATAGTGTTAGTGCTTCATACAATAAACTTGACCTGATGAAAAATCTTGAACTAAAGAAAGGGTGATTTTAATATGTATTGAATTTTGACAATACCTACACTATAAAACAATGGATTTCATGTTGTTCTGATAATACCAGTATTGAAGATTTAAGTATAAAATCCTATATATTTGATCTCATTCATTCATCGTAAAGAAATGCTAATCTGAAACCTATGAAAACTACTGAGGGGTTCAGTTTCCCTCCAAATTTTCAAGCCGATATATACCAAAAACGAGATCATCAACTTATCAAAATTTGTTGCACTAAATAACTCCTTTTTTCAATTTTCAAACAAAATATCACACTTATCTGAAATCTTCTTTTTCAACAAATGTGCAAACAATGACCTAAAATATTATCATGCAAAAAATCTGTATTAAGGTTGTATGACCACTCATTTTGCTTAAAACACTTCCCCTTTTTTGTGACTGTAGTATTTTCATTTTGTTGATAAGATGTTTTTTTAAACTGTAGGTATAATGACATGTGACATGTGTTAGATTTCAGTATATAAAGGGTTAACTTTCAGCTATAATAGATGTTCTCTTCAATATATATAATTCTACAATATTGTATAATGTTTAGTTTTATACAAAAATTAACGAACAGCCAACGACAAAAGTCTGGTAGGCATAACATGCCATGAAAGCATGATTCACCCTTCCCAAAATCAAATCAGAGTAAACTTACAAAAATGCTTAAAAACAAGGGCAGTAGAATACCGAAGGAACAAGGGAAGCAAAGACTACAAAAATCGAAATCCGAAGACATGGCAAAAACGGCAACAGAGAAAAACAAAGACATAACAAGGACGTGAGACAGCTACAAGCACGGAAATAAAAAGACGACATTAAAAATTAAGGCACTGTTGAGCCATCAAGTGTAATCCTTACCTTAATTGTAATCCGATTACACTTAAGGTTAAGGACCACCCTAAAATGTAATCCCGATTACATTTACGGTTGCAGGACCTCCCAGATAGTGTACATATGCCTTCAGTACCTACCGGAATTGTAATCCCTCAGAATAAGTTTACAATTTGCAGCGCATATAAGATAAGAAAACATGTTCCGCCATAGCTTGATTATTAGTCCTGAAATTGATGACTCTGTGTAGCTTTTTAATTATTTGGACTTTTACTGTGCTACAGTGTGTAGCACAGTAAAAGGCCAAATAAAAAAAAGCTACACAGAGTCATGAATTTCAGGACTACTTGTTTATGAGTCATATTTGTTTTCAATAGCCATCGTTACCATGAAAACAAAAAAGGCGGAGAAAAAGTGCTCAGAATTGTTTCAATATATTATACAAAAGAAATGTAAATATTGTTCTAAAGCTTTCAATTCCCTAAAACGGAAAAGTAGACGGAATTGTATGAAAATGATAGAAATTCTGACTTTTAAACAATATGTTTAACCAGACTCAAGCTAGCGACCAATTTTGGGGTTTATCAAAAAACCAAAACTTAAAGGCATGCCGAAAAGAACCATAATGCATATTATTTCTAGCGACTAATTTTTGGTTATTTTATTATAGATACATCATAATTGCTAGCGTTTCCATGGGGATAAATCAAGTCTCTAAGAATCGCTTGAAAATGTACAGACAGGATGTTAAAGATTTGTAGACACTATCCTGAGGGTTAAAATTTTAATGACAACCGCTGTAATGGAATCGAAAAATGAGGGATCTTTTTCGGGACTCCGTGATTAGTTGTTTTATTCAATGGGCTGATTCGGAATTAACCCGTAATAAAACCCATGATAAACGGAATAGGAGTCTTCATTTTTCGGGATCAAGATTAAGTAATTTATTTACTGCGAAAATCGGGATTTTGTCATTATTTTCACGTGAATCCGAGATCAGACGCCCTCCTCCCCTCTAAAAGAACGAGAAGAAAAAAAACAGGAAAAACATTTACAGGAAAGGTGACCAGGATGGGTTGTCTTATGTTTGCTCGAATCACAAAATCTTTATCTGCAAGCGACCCCCTCCGACTTAGTCCTTCATTCTAAGAACAATCAGACGGCAACAAAATAAATACTTTCATTTATCGGGACAGACTGTTTCTCATCGATACTGGGATTTGTACGGGAATACCTGATGCTTCCTTGCCAAATCCTGCAGAGAGTTTCGTGTATGATGCTACTGTTGTTAAATATTGAGGACTATGCGACATCTTTACATATCTTTTTAAATGCAGTTTTGTCAAAGACATAAATTCCAGATGTTCGAAGCTACGAGAAGTATCGTGATATATCGTGTCTACCCCGACGCTGTCAATATTGGCGCAAAATTCAAATCGTATAAGACTAGAATTCAAATATTTCACTATTTCCACGTATCGTCAATGAACTTAATATATTTGTATATTTCAGAAACTTGCCAAAACGGATCACAAACCGGATTTCACTGATGAAGTTGTTTTCATGTGCTTCCCACTGACTGCAAATTCACAATAAGTCTCCTCGGTGGACCCAAATAGGTGTCTCGCCTGTCGGCACATGGATCAGTGGGAAATTATTAGACAAATTGCAAAGGAAATGAGGAAAAAAGTAACCTAAATTACACCAATTTCGGTTATTAAGAAATGTATCTGATCAGAGAAACTTAAAGTGTTTGATCATTAGACTGTGAAATTGAGGTCAAGGGCAGAAATCTTATACCAGACACATAAACTACCCAAACCAAGTGACATACAAAATATTATTGATCTACCACTACTAAATGTCGAAAAAATGGATCTATTCTAAAGAAAATTGACATGGTCACTAAACCTTCGTTTAACAGCTCAAGGACAGAAATCACACGACAGACTGACATGTTCTACTTAAGACCAACCTTCATACCTAATATTATTGACCTAGCACTTGTATTAATTGAGAAATTGATCAAATCAGAGAAGGTTAACCTGGTGACTAGACCGTGAAATCGAGGTCAATGACTGATGTCATATGCCAAAATGTTGTTATGAAAGTGATCTAATCAGAAAAAACTTAACATGGTCAGTAGACTGTGAAAGTGAGGTCAAGGGCAAAAGTGACATGTACTACACATGACAGAGCTACATACCAAATATCATTGACCTGCCACTAATAGTTGTTGAGAAATGAGTATAATCAGAGAAATTTAACCTGGTCACTAGACCATGAAATCGAGGTCAAGGACAAATGTCATATAACAAATGTCATATAACATGAACTACCCAAGACAAACCTACATACCATATATCATTGACTTACATGTACCACCTATAGTTATTGAGGAATGGATGTAATCTGAAAAAACTTAACCTGGTCACTAGACCGTGAAATTAAAGTCAAGGTCACATAATTTTGTGTCCATCGGGTAGCACTTAATAAGTACTGCCACTGTACCAAATAAGATGTTCCTACATAAAAGGGTTTTCAATCTTTCCTGTATTTAGTAAAAGTTAACGACACCAACGCCGCCGTCGTCGTACTTTGCACGCATATATCCCACTTTCGGCGACTTTTTGTCGCAAGCGAGACAAATGCAATATGGCGAATGACACCTCTCGCTACAATCTCGTGACGTCATGTAGCCAAGTTATGGAAAATGACTTTCCATACGATATACTAGGAGCTCAAAATCTCTGGATTTTTTTTCTCTGCATGGTTTTGTATAATCTTTTTACCGTTCAAGACGTAGTTTTATAAAAAGTGGTGTATCTGCATTGGCTCTTTATCTCGTTGACTTTGTTGATTTAGGTCAGGTAACGGGATAGTGAAAAAGGGTTATAGTTGTTATTGATACATTTACGGTATGTATTACATTTAAGGGTCACTTTTTTTACAGTCACTAGCCCATACTTCCAGATTTCCGGTAGTAATTCTAAGTACTTTTTCTCCACCCTTTTTTTCAATGGTAACGATGGCTTCTTAAAACAAATATGACTCATAATCAAGCTATGGCGAACACGTTTTCTTATCTTATATGTGCTGCAAATTGTTAACTAATTTCGAGGGATTACAATTACGGTAGGTACTGTTGGCATATGTACACCATCTCCTTTAATTGTAATCGGTTACAATTAAGGGAGGTCCTGCAACCGTAAATGAAACCGGGATTACATTAAAGGATGGTCCTTAACCTTAAGTGTAATCGGATTACATTTAAGGTAAGGATTACACTTAAGGGCTCAACAAGGCACTCATAGTGTGAACTACAAGTAACTGAAAACACCATCTGATCAAAATTTAAATAAGAGATGAATATACTTATATTGCAATAGTGACATCGGAGAACCATTTGGGGCTCTGTTATATTACAGTCATGTCATCTCGTCATTAATAACAAAAATATATGTGTGGTGTGAATCTCAAGAAATTGTCAACATATTCTAACATAGTGGGAACGCTCCAATGGACTTTCTGTATGCATAAATAAAATTATTTTATCGCTTGTATCAGTTTTTTGCATCTTTAAGTTTATGGTCTTCTAAACGTTTAGATTTCATCTGAACTGAAGAGATATAAGTTGTTGAAAAGCGCATATGTAGCAACTTCGGTATTTCTGTAATGTTTAGGAATGGGATTTCATTTTTTTTATATGTTGTGATTGTTTTCTGGTGGTCTTTTGCCGGGCAACGAATGACAGTGACGTAAGAATACTTTGCCAGTTTGTTGACAATCCCGCATCCATGGGCGTAAAGTTACATGGTTGTTGCGTTGATTTACATCTAGCACTTTATTCCGCTCTAACCGGTGTTACGGGCGTCTTGAAGTTATTATGAGGTATTAGCAGAGATCATTCTTGAAGGCCTCATAGTTACTTCAAGATGAATAACAACAATAAAAGCGTTGTTTCATTGCTTGGTTGTACCACCATGTATTTGAAGAGAATTTGTCTGGTGTGTATTTACTCGATATCCTTTCTTTATTCATTTGAAATGAAAAATTCCGGTAATAAAAATCAAAGCTTCCGGTTCGAGGAATTTCAATGTTTTCCCTTAGAGTACTGTCGGTGTTCGTGTCTTTTAAGACGGTTGCGAATTTGCCATGCAAAGTTAACAGCATTTAATGCAATTCAATAACGAGCCTATGTCAATTTTGTTTTAGGTTGTATCGGGTTCAACAATAGTTAAGCCAACGTTTAATCGAATAATTTCATATTTCATACAGATCATTCTGAAGGAAAAGGGGAAAAATTGCGTAATATAACCTTTAAATGCGGTATGATTTCACATTATCAGAAATTGACGTCACCATTATTTTTGATATGAAAAAAAAACTACAGTTAAAACTTAATCGCTTCAAAAAGCGTGTCATCTCGATCGGCAGAATAACGTGTTCCTACTTCGTACAAATGTATACGTCATCAATCGTGTTGTAATCAAAAAGTTCAATGGTAGTTCGAAATTTGGTTGGATATTGATTAGATATCGATAGACAAAAAAAAAACACATAAAATGTTTTTTGCGAAGTAAATAATAGGAAAAAACGGGAAAAACCCTAATGTTAATAGTTCATCACACTAAGTTGTTTGCTCCTTTACCTGTTGCATTTTTTTAATAACATCAGGTACCATAAGGTTATATGTGATGCTGTTGTGAACAGTGACGTAATAGACCATATCTAGATTCACCAGAAATTGTTTGTCTGTCCTACGTCACAATCGTGTCCGCCCCATGTGACCAAGAATGTACTTCAACAAGATAGTTTTATGACGTTTTAGGCTTTATGACGTAACGTCTTCTACACTGTGACGTGTTCTAGTAAATCCTGATACTAGAACTCGGATTTGGTCTATTAATTTTGTTAGATTCTAACTGTGCTCTCGATGCATTCGTCGTTAAGGACTGAGTGACTGAAATTATATTATATGCATTGATTGTAATCGACTGGACGATGTTGAAAGTTTTTTTTTTTTTAATTTTCATTTAAGAGCAATTTTAAAACATTTTTGTTAGCCTTTCAACGTCTTTTAGGTCTTTCATAAATTGATTTGACGAAACATATTTTTTCGACATGACAGTCTGTAAATTTCCATTAACTTGGTATTTAGTTATTTAACAAAAAAAAATTACATGTCATTTCTTCTTTGTGTGATTGAATACATTTTAATCTGCAGATTGTTGAAAAGTTTCTGCTAGTGTCAAATAATAATATTATGGAAATAAAAGTTGGCTGTTAGTGTCATAGAACTGTACAGCGAAAATTTATAAACAAACTACGAACTGTATAAATTAATCGAAACGAACGGTACAGTTGTTAGATTCCATATTTAATATAAGTTCATTTTGCGTTTTAGTACATGGGTAGTTGTATGGGTATAAAATCATCAAATTCACAGTACCTTCGGTATTTTGTTATTTTTACATCGAAATGACCAAGACTTTAAGCCTTGTCATTGAATTTTGTATCCTGTTACTAATATCAGTCTCTGAAAAAGTAATTCGGAATATGCAGCAATTTGAACAGTTTTATTTCATTATAAACAAAGTGATGTACAATACAATTAACATCGTCAACAGAGCAAAATTACTATTTAAAAGCTACATAGTCAGGTTTATGTTCAATCACTGTTGACATTGTTACTCAAAATGTTTAATGGTCGTCATAACGGTTTAATGTCGTAACAATGTGTCAATATAACAACAACAACAAAAAAAAAGATTGACATCTTTCAGTAGATCCCGTGTTAATCACTGGATTGACACATATTGAATATGACATAATACCGGACTTTTCACTTACAGTGTGTCACTAGTGAAGCAGGCCATGATTACCCATCCAGAGCACCTGGTGACACTCTTTTTTAGGGGTTCACACTGTAAGTTCCTTATTTTTGTGACGTTTGTATCATGTTCTGTTTGTTTCGTGTTCGTCATTAGGGTCGTTCTAAATTAATTCTATGTTTAACGTTACCCGCCCTCGTAAGTTTTTGAAAATTCTTGAAAATAGAAAACAAACAAAAATTTGTAATGTCCACAAATTTTTGGGTTGAGGTCACGATCTGTCACTTATTGAGCACTCTGGCATGTAACTGATGAAAGACTTGCAAGAGAAAGTCGAATGAAATATTTTATGTCGGCCAAGAATTTAAAATAAAAATGTAAAATCTGTACCAGAGCATATAAGCCATCAAAGTTTGTAAAAGATAATTGCAAAAGTTTTGTTTGAAATTTTTTGTTTGTTTTATTTCTTCCTTCCGTCCTAGTAGCTTTTGAGATCTTAGGTTGACGTTAAACATAGAATTAATTTAGGATGGCCTTAACGTTCTCTATCTGTAAATGATCAGTGTCGGATTTAAAGGGGGCGGGTTGGCCCGGGCCCCCCTTAGGTTGGAAAATATTTAAAATTCCTAGATTTTTTTTTTAAATTGGGTTCCGGCCCCCCCCCCCCCCCTTTTTGAAAAAAATATGGGTTGGGCCTCCTCTTCGCAGAAAGTCTGGATCCGCCACTGATGATAATCATATTACCATGTACTCTAGATTTATGAGTTTTAGTTGTTTCTTCTGTATTCATTTGGAAATATATCAGACAGAAAAATAATTGCAATTTTCAGATATTATAAGCAACATTTACAAGTTATAACTGGTGCATAAGAAAGAGGCACACAAATTCATATATATACACGCATATCGAGTAGATAAACACACTGTCAAGAACAAAGTGTAAATATCCGATTCTTTGAACCCCTCGAAAATGACTGCTTTATTTCTCATTATGTGATTACTGCTTGCATCTTGACGAATCGGCTAGTGTCCAATGTTAGTACATATATTATTTTTTTTTAAAAGACTAAATGCATGTTTTAACATTTACAACATTTTGGGGTGAAAAAAGAACAGTTTGTCCCTATATTACATATATATTAAAACTGGGTAGCCATTTACGTTGTTAACATGTGACGACTACTAAACCAAGCGGGTTTGCAATTTCTTACGGGATGATGATGATAAACTTTTAGATGTATTCCGCTCAGATCTAAGTGTAGGTTATACGCCTTCAAAGCATTAAAATGAGTTAAAGTAACACATTAGCAAAAAGGTCTAATGTCATTAACAAAGGCACAGTGGGGAAATGAAAATACTCTTTATAAAAAAAATATGTTTATCTAAATCTTGCTATTTCAAAGTCACCACGCAGTGGAACATTCCTGCTGTCTGTATTTTCTTTAACGAATGTTGCTCCATCACGTGCCCAATATGTGTATATTTTGTTGTTTTGCTTTAGCCTGGCAAATTGACGGATGATACCATACCTCTTCGTCAAGTTTTCGGTAAAAAATAAATTGTTTGGTTTGTTCTTGGTCAAGATGTTCCCATTTTCATCGTTGCGCGTCTTAGCGGGGAAGCCAGTGGCTGCATACACTAATGGCCTTTTCCTCCACATATTTGCAAGGCAGGGGCTTTTAAAGTAATGTTTCACGTGTTTTCCTGTCACAACCTTTGCAGACTTATTGACCCAATCATAGATGTTCCAGTCATTAATATCGCTTAGAACGATATCTCCACCTTCATATAAGTATATGTCACGATAACTCTTCTGTTTCTGTGCCCCAGAGACATCAACTTCGTAAACACATTTGGTTTTAGACAAGGAATAGCTGGTAGCAGCTCCCCAGTTATTTTCTGCAATTTCCTTTCTGCTCTTAGATAATGGGCTGTATGAAGTAAGGTAAACGCCTGGCCCAAAGGCACCACTGGTTGAGCTTTTTATTTTGTCGGACCTAAAAATCAATCGTGATCCAGTTTCGTCAGTGTAATGATATAACACTTTGCTGCAGACACCTAAAATTGAATTAAAATTTGATTTAAAATTGATTTAATTCATATTTAAGCGAAAATTTTAAACAATTCTGCATTTTAATATTCTTCAGCTCGATTATTTTGATTCTCTTTCAAAAAATTACAACAACAAAGGGAATTAAGATGAAACAGAAAATGGTGCATAACATAGACAAAACAAAAGAACAAAAATGAAAGAACGCAACAAAACCAAAGCACGAAGACACAAAATTGATACTGAATTTGATTTGGATCATGTCTTACCTTGCATCAATATTAGGGCGTACACAATGTTAATTACAATGCTGTCCATTTCTTTTCTGTCTATTCCAATTTTTAACTGAAAGTGAGAAATGAAAAAGGTTATTTTAGACAGGATCTTTTCCATGCATATGTGGTTTATTGTTTTGTTTACTTGGCAACATGAAAGCAAATTTCCCGGTTTGGTTAAGGAAAAGGGGATTATTTTGTTAATTTACACAGCAATAAAAAAATGTCTAAAAAGATAATATTTTTCTATAAGTCAGATTATTATCCAAGATTAACCCGGATTTTTTTGTATGTTCTAGATCTTACACCGGGTGATTTAGTTTAAGTGCGTCCTTATCGACTCTGTTTCATTTACTCTTTTCTTTTTAAATTCATACGAACTGTGTTGTCAATGACCTCCAGCTCGAATTCGTTTATTGATATATTCTTCATATTCATCTCATAGAATTGCATGCAATAATATAGGAAGTAATAGACTTAGCAATGAATTCCGCTCAAACCGGTGCTAGGGGCGGTCTTTAACTTACTATGAGGTATAAGCAATTGTTGAAGTTCTCATGGTGACTTCAAGATGAAGAACAACAATAAAAGCGTTGTTCCATTGCTTTTCACCATGTATTTTATTTGTAGAGACTTTGTCTCATGTGCATTTACTACATATCCCTTGATTGCTTATTATGCTTGTTTAAAAAAAACAGTACGAAAATATGTATTCAACGCTGGGGTACAAAATATAACAATGAATAAAAGGGGAAAGACCTTTTCTGTTAATGCCTTTTGGACATTTTCAGCAGGTTGTAAAATAAATCAGTTGTAGACTGTTCTTGGACGTTTATATTCGGTGTTTTCTGTTCTGTTAAATTTTAACTTCATGTTAAAACTGTTGAAGGGAAACAAAAAGCACTGTCGATGTTAATTACAAAAATTGTGAAACTTGTCTTGGATGATTTACTGTTAACTGCTTTGAGGAAAATTTAAAATTCTTAGCCCCCCAAATAATGACAAGAAATTATGAAATCTGTTTTGTAGTACATCTTGTACATTTCTGAGTTATTTTCATTCTATTGGGACTTTTAGTCCGTTTGAGTCTTCCAACATTTAAGAACAACCTTCTCGAAATTCCCGTAATATGTTAGTATAATGCCTTTGAATTGCTTTTTTCAGCTGTTTTTGATTTTATTTGAAATTTATATTTTCTAATCCCGACGTAATATGACATTAAGTACAAACTGAATTGCATACCAGTCTAACGAAAGTGTCCCCAAAAATGAATATAGATAACACTGAAACGTGTATCTTCTGAGGAAATGAACTAGGTTGATGATGATCGACTAGAGCAGTTCACATTTAAGAATGATTGAACTAAACATCTAAAATCGAATAGATTTACTTATTGATTAGTTAGAGTTTAACGTTCAGTGAGCAATACATTTTGTATTTCAGCTATTTAGGACGAGAACAAGTTAATAAATTTAAAAAATAGGAAGTCAAAGAAGAAAGACATAAAGATATAAAGGTGGAAGGGTCAACAGGGCCAACGAGTTTTAATTGCCACTGGAAAAGGGGAGAAATCGGAAGGGGCTGCAAATTTAGCCTTCTATACGACACTCAAAGCGTCTTTTTCTCCTTAGAGAACAATTTTAGTGATCTTTATACTGCATGGTGCGTGGCGTTTCTCCACACAGTTTGGCTACAATGGTTCGCAGTCAGGCTTTACGTATTATGGAATAGAATAGAAACTCACTTTCACGATACCAAGAGAGGAAGATCGAGGTCTTTCAGATTTTCAGAAGCATTCGATATCCTCGGGTTTTATCCATTCAAACAATGTTAAATATTTTTGCACATGGATCATATTTTCTTTATAATGCAAAAAAATATGCAAAATTTTATCAACTTCCAATTATATTTTTCTATATTTTAAGACATATAAGCATCTGATAGAAGAGGAACGAAAACTCTAGAAAGAGTTATTTCCCGCCATAATTTTAACATCTTATATCTCAAAAATTTCTACATGGATTTTCAAATGTTTTTGCTTAGGTTGTTCCATTAGCAAAGCTTTACAAAACAAAAGGTCAGAATTTTCATTCTAATTACAAAATTTCTGAGACTCGTAGTCCCTTAAAGTTATTGGGATTGTCAAGTCTATTGAGGAAAAGTCGCTTTATATGGAATATAAATTCCCACAAAAAGGCAAATCGTGTTGCATTTCTTTTGGCCATTATACTACATGTACATTACTTTTTCAAACCAGTTTCTTTTAAAAGAAAGGTTAGGCAAATAATATTGTGCCTTTTCATTGATTTCTTGATTACTTAATTATAAGGGGAAGGGGTATTCGTGATTACTTAAATACCGGGGGTGTTTTTCAATAATTATTGGACTATCATACCCCTATTTAATTAACTTAGTGAAATATACCGAAACTGCCCGAATTTTAGTACCTAATTATTAATTACATGTACTATAGAGGTAAAGAATGGGATTTTTCATATTGGTCCTGTATTATGTCCAAGGACAGTCGTATTGTGCCGAGGACAGCCGTATTGGGCCGAGGCAACGTCCAGATCCAATACGGCTGTCCGAGGCCCAATACGACTGTCCGAGGACATAATGTAGGACCAATGTGAAAACTAACATTCTATGACGCTTTTATTAAATATTTATGTAAAACTAAATACTATCGATTCAATGGCAGCAATTGGGCGAAGGACTTGTCCGTCAATTTTTATGTTCACTTTACTTTTATTCTTAAGATTATTTTTCATGTATTTCTGCTATGGGAAACAGTCTCCAACATTTATAAATTTTACTTGTGACTGCGTTTTTCATGTACGACGACATGGATAAACATTAAGATGTCCGTCTTTCACGCAAATGACTCAAGTTCAATTCAACAAGTGGTGCTTACCTGAAAGATTTACTTTTCTGATCTTCGTAGCATTTTGTGTTGAAATTTGATTGTTGACATGTTTGAATACTATGATGTTTCATATGAAAAATCACTGAACTATCAAAGAATTTTTCAGAATGTCAACAAACCAGCGTTGTCATTGATGAGGCTTGTTTAGGGGGTCAAAATATCCCATATCCCAGTAAGTCTGGACTAAAATATCCCTTTGAAAATTGAAGACATCCCATTTATTATTTAAATATCCTGTTTTTCATAGTCAAAATATCCCACAACTCAGTACTTTTTGCCTCAAATATCCTATATCCCATTAACAAAAGTCGTAAATATCCCGTATCCCAATATACTCTAAACAAGCCTCATTGATGTCCTTGAACTTCTGCAAATTGAGTTTAGAAATACGGAATCGGAAATGAAACTGAATTTCCGTTTTAAAATAAATCGTAATAAAAAATGTACGATTGATTTACATCGTAGCAGTCTAGCAGATTATTTACATTGAATTATTACATACTTAGTAGAAATAAAAGCGTTTTTGCATGATCAATATGACCGGAAGTAAACTGTCCATATTTTCACACCCCAGGAAAATAATAGGTTATTTTATGCTCCTCGTGCATCTCAGACAAAATAAACGACTTCCGGTCCATATTGGCCTGGGTAAATAAACGACTTCCGGTCCATATCGGCCTGGCATTTCTAAACGTCGGAAGTATGTAATGAAAAGTTTAATACATGTGCATTTCCATATTGACCTGATTATCATCCCTTGACCCATATTGTCCCTCGACTTCGTCTCGGGCCAATATGGATGTCTCGGGATGATAACCAGGCCAATATGGAAATGCCCATGTATTAATCTGTATTTATGTTCTGTTCATGATATTGCCGCCATTTTGTTGAAGAACTTAGTGAACCGGAAGTCCGTATTGGGCTTGGCCATATTGGGCCAGTAAATCCATATTGAGCCAGTAAATCCATATTGGACCTGCTTTGCGTATTTATCCAGTAAACCTATCTATATTTCCTCTTAACATTTTCTATTGCATAGACAATTTTAATCAAATTTTTCAGAACTTTTTAATAAAAAACATTAATGATTACTTCATTGCCCGGTACTCCCCATGAAGAGACCCCACTGTACCTGATAAAATAATCATGATTGATGTTAACTAACCAGCAATTTAATACTAATACTTTGAATTTCCTCTATAAGATTTGAATATTTTTGTTATATATTATTTACAGCGTCAACTGCTAGGAAATTTTAATTCATTAATGAAGAAAAGATAACAGGATACATACACAATGGCCGAACATTACAATCACATGCCACATTCCACCAGGGAACTGCACAAAAAAATAAAATGACAAAAGACAAACATAGACAACGACAGGAACTCGGAAAAGCCGGACTTGGTACCGGCACTAGCAACAGCTAGCGGTAGGGTTAAACCGGTTTATGGGTACCAAAACCTCCCATTTCTCTATCCTGTTTCCGTATAGTATAATAAACATACAAATAAAACCCAATACAGGTAGACCACTAACTCCATGACCACAATCTTAAAAAGGGAAAGATAAAGACAAAACGTAATTTAGAAAGATGGGTCAAGGAGTGCTCGCCGCTAAACTGTCGGCTAGCTCAAGGAGCCTAGTCTGTTGGTAAAACGCTGTCGCACTACGGAATAATAATCAAATTCAAAACTTCCCAAAGGGTTTGGTAATGAATCATCATGGATTTCAGTAGACATCGGCAGTATCAGTGAGAGGCCAGTATAATTGTAAAACCTTCAGGTCATTGGGTCCCAAAGCCAATTTAACTGAATCATGAAGAATTTCCGGTCAATATCCCCTATTACGTAAAGAATGTATGTTGCGTCCCAGTTTGTCTGGATATTTTATCAGTTTTATCATTTTTTAACAACATTTCCGTAAAAACGAGGTTGAGAATTGCCATTAGCAATAAGCTGTTTGCGAGTCGCATTATATTTAGATATCAAATGTTCATATCTTCTATAAAATTTCTTAAATATATTTATCAATCTATGAAATACATGAATGCATTTTTTTCCATTTTAAATCAAATTTAATAAATTCGTTATACTAAAGTATTAATAAATGAGAACTTTAAAATATGCCTTTCCCTGCACAAGTGAGAGGGAAGTTATTCCATAAATAACTAGTAAGAGCGTTTCCGCCTTACACTTCCTTGAATTGAAAAAAAAGTTAAAAAATTTCTTATTTTTCTGTTTATTTAATTATTTATTATTATTATTATTATCATTATTATTATTATTATTATTGTTGTTGTTGTAATTATTATTATTTTTATTATTATTATTATTATTATTATTATTATTTTTGTTGTTGTAATTATTATTATTATTATTATTATTATTGTTGTAATTATTTATTATTATTATTATTATATTATATTATTGTTGTTGTTGTTGTTTGATATCATTGTTATGTACTTCTAAAGCACTAATCTAGTATCTCGAATAGTTAAAGAAAAAACGTTTCGCCGTTTTTAACCGAGTAACTGAGTTTTTATTTGTATCACGGAAGTGTAATAAAAATAATCTCTATAATTTCCTTGTTAGAATTACAGCTGATTATTACAATATATATTCAATCAATACATTATTCTAATGCAACTTGATAAACATAATGCTCTTGGATGAAGGTATTAGGGTAGATTAACACACGAGGTAAAAATTTTCACCAGACACAACGTCGAGGGTGATACTTTTCACCGTGTGTGTTAATCTAACTAACACCTTCATACAGGGCATTATGATTTTTATTATACTAAATGCTTAATGTACATTATGTCTGAAAATCATTACTTTGAAATATTTTATATTATTATATAGATTGCGGTGAGAGATTGAAATTTCTCAGTGAAATAAAAGTGATAATTAACTGTGAAATTATTTTCCATAATTTCACTCTAGGAAGTGACGTCACAATAGACGTTGTCAACGTCGTTGTTAAGTAAACGTCACAGCGGATTAACATTGAAAAGTTTAACGTAGTTCATGCAATGAATCTTAAAATAAACCACCAAATATTACAGAATGAGATCCATATAATAAAAACGATAACTAATCCTATATTCTGATTATCGAAAATATTCAACTCATGATCGAAAACATTGCAATTCACTCATGCGCTGCGCGCATTCGTGAATTACTGCGTTATTCGATCATTCGTTGAATATTTTGCAATAATCAGAATATCGGATCAGTTATAGTATAAATAATAATATTATTTTACGCAAAAAAAAAAAAACATAAACAAAAAGTCGATCAGTACTGTATTAGTATTGAACTGTAGCTGAATCGCTTCAACTCCAATTTAATTTGTGACAGGGTTCTTTTTATATGATTAAGTCACTTTCATTTTACTAATGGATACATTTAAAACTAGGTCAGCTTTAATTATTGTTGTCAACAACAAAAGTAACGAAAAAATAAGAATCTGCATACATCGATGACGTCATCGATCGGTGCGGGTGTTAATTTTAACATTAACACACGTTGCTAATGATTAACACATGTTGCTAAGGATGGGCGTGGCTAATGAAATGTTAGTGGAAATTAACAAATCCTGATTATCCAATGAAATAAACAGATATTGTAAGAAATTTGCATAAAGTACAATAAATCCACCTCTCCATGAACTGCATTTTTGACCGTCAAATCACCCTTCCACTTAAAAAAATATGTACTGTAACATTTTTTTTGGTAAAGGCATATTTCATTTGAAAAGCAATTTTGAGATATAAGGACACTACAACCATGGAAGGGAAGGTTTGGCGCGCCATAAAACTAATTTGACCCACCATTTCTTTTGAAATGCCTGTACCAAGTCAGGACCATTGCGGTTGACAATTTGTGCCGGTGACTTTGCCCCTGCTTACCTTTTGCCCTTTTGATATTTGCTCTTAAGTTAGATCGACATTAATACACGGCGCATTCGATTGGCGCATTTGCGAAACACAAGTCGGATGCGAGATTGACTGGATTTTCAAGCCGGAATATTCCTTTTTTTGGCCTTTTCATTGTGACGTCATTATAGATTGATATGCGAATTATCTCCCTTTTACCATAAATATTGTCTGTTTCGTAAACTATATAAAATATTCCTCTTAATCAAACGGTGACATATAGATTTTATCAGCTCAACTTGTAACTGAAATGTATACCTCTGAAATGTCAAAAAAAATTTAAAAAATCTGTCTGATGTTTATTTCATATGAAAGCTAAACAATAAGCATGTTCTCACAGTTCCCCATATATTCTTTGTAAATATTGCTGAAAAATACTAAATTTGGCCCGATTTTCAAAGCCTGATTACAGGAAAAGATGATCGGTGACATATCATTTTTATTTTATTTTTTTAACAAATGGGCTAAGAACTACAAAATATCTTAAAATAAAAAAAAAATTGTCTGAAATTTTTTATTAAGCTCGAACTACCTTAACAAGATCTGCTCGGTAATTTTGGCCCTCATTGACAAATTTCATCTTGACATCCATATTCAAATTATTTCTCATTACACAACAAATAGCAGTATATATAGTTAATGTAGGAAAGATAAGGCCAAGCAAATTTAATTCTATGTTTGGCGTCAACTTTATTTTTGAAATGAAGGAGGGAGTGAGGCAAAAAAAAGATAAAATAGAAAATAACAAAACAAAAAAAAAAAAACAAGAAAAGAATTTTAGAAAATAACACACTTTGATGGTACCAATGTTCATTTAAAAGGATATGGAGTAAATGTATATGAGACAAAGTCTCTACATATACATGGTAAAAACAAGCAAAGGAACAACAAATTGTTGTTCTTCATCGCTTTTTTTCTAATAGTTTTCTTTAAGAATATAAAATTGTTTTCTCCTTATTGTTTTAATGTTTAAATTACTATGATTTTAATCGCAAAAAGTGGAAGAGATTTCTTGGTTGTTTTGTTTAAAAAGCACACATTTTCAATGCGCGCGCTGACGCCAAACACAGAAATAACTTGTCTTCACCTAACAGAAAACACTTACATTGGCCGACAATCACAATCACATGCCACAATCCACAAGGGAACTACACAAGAAAAGCAATAAAATGACAAAAGACAAACATAGAAAACGATAGGAACTCGGGATAGCCGGACTTGGTACCGGCACTTGCTTAGCTAGTGGTAGGGTTAAACCGGTTTATCGGTATCCAGACCTCCCCTTTCTCTACCCCGTTTCCCTATAGTATAATAAACATACAAATGGGATATCTGTTTCCCAGATGACAACATATCTTTCCCTTAAAAGCTTAATTGTTGTTTCCTCTACCAGATTTGACTTTACCACCGTATTTGACATGTTCAACACGGCAGGTGTCTTATAAGAAGCAGGAGATGCTTACTCTACCGGTGCACCTGATCTCACCCATGGTTTTGTTGATCTTTATGTGTGTGTGTGTGTGTGTGTGTGTGTGTGTGCATTTTTTCTTTTCTGTTGTGTGTGTGTGCATTTTTTTCTTTTCTGTGTCGTACTCATGTGGTTTCTGTTTCTGTATCGTTTCCGATGTTGCCATTGTCTTTGGATTATTCGCTTTGGATTGACGGTTCGGTTCTCACTTACTCTACAAAACAACAAAATACCGAAGTTACTTTCAATTTAGTTTCTGCATACGCGCATTTCGCCAATCTACTGAGGCATTCATCTTAAATGCCTCGACAACACATAGATAAAACTTTTCCGAAATTTTGGTGAAACAAAACCATTTACTCGCTAAACAGATTGTTTTATATTCATCATCGACACAACGTTAAAGTTTGGTTTATTTGGTATTGTTTCTGGTGAAAGAGTGTAATACTCCTCCGATGTATATAAGAATTTGAGAAAGTTATGACAATACATATGTAGCAAGGCCTATCAGAACAAAATGACAGAATTACAATCTGTAGCGATCTACACATCATCTATGTTTCATTCTAATTAAAAAAATTTACAAAATTAATAAAAATTATGAAATTAAAGCTTACCACAAAAACTTGAATATCATGTACGTTTTTCCCTTATAAAACCATTTATGCTCGTTTAATAACAGCCTTGTCACAAGTTTAACATATCATAAGGAAGAGGGAAGATTTTTTACACGTAATTGTTAAGTTCAAACTCTATTATGTTGACTTAATTACAACGGGAAATATACACGAAAAATAAGGAAAATTACGTTTTGACACACTTTCTATTTCAACATTTAGAAAAACTGTTTATCTCATATTAATTATCTTCTTTTATGAGTATTAAATTTCCTATTTATCTGCTCTAAAGATACAAAAGTTGTCGAAATGGCCATATGAAGAAAATAAATTGTACAGTAACTTCGGTTTTTTGTTATGTATTATTTATTTTTACCAAAAAAATTTAACAGTTGTGAAATAAATGTATTGCAAGAACTTTTGCAATGGAATGCACCTTCCTTATTTTGTCCCGTCTGGTGTTGCCACTGCACTATCAGGTTTTTGTTCTATGACGTCGTGATTCCGGGAAAGTCACGCACAGGGAACAATTTTTGAACATGCGTGAAACACAAGTTTTCCCGCAAACTACCTGATAATGCAGCAGCGACATCAATCCGGAAAAGCAGGAAGGCGAATTCCATTCCTATGATACTGGTCAGATGTTATATGAACTCAAATTAACAATATAAGGAAATGGAGTAAATGCAAAAGGCTAAGTCTCTACAAACATATGGTAGAGCAAAGCAATGAAACAATGCTTTAATTGTCGTTCTTCATCTTAAAGTCACAATTAGGTCTTCAACAATGAGATTTGTTCGTGATGATTTCGACTTTCCAATAGTGAACTTCCCGTTTTGAGCAGTAATATTCCCACTTCTCCGGCATATTGCGTGTACATTTCACAACTCAGTTGCTATTGCCGTGCCTGTGGTTTGTACAGTGATTTTGTCAACAGAGCAAAATGTTTCTGTTTCACAAATGAGAACAGTTATCTTTAGGTAGATCCAGAGTTTGTTATCGGACTTACTAACACCGACTCTGACAAAATCGGACTTTTCATCGGCAGTGTGACGNTTTTGAGCAGTAATATTCCCACTTCTCCGGCATATTGCGTGTACATTTCACAACTCAGTTGCTATTGCCGTGCCTGTGGTTTGTATAGCGATTTTGTCAACAGAGCGAAATTACTGTCTCAAAAACTTATACATCAAGGGTATGTTCAGTCACTGTTGCAATTGTCACTTCAGAAGTTTTACGGTCGTCACCACGATTTGACAGACCATTACAATGTTTCTGTTTCACAAATGAGAAGAGATATCTTTAGGTAGATCCAGAGTTTGTTACCGGACTTACGAACACCGACTCCGACAAAATTGGACTTTTCATCGGCAGTGTGACGGGTGCTACGCGTGGAGCAGATCATGCTTACCCTTCCGGAGCACCTGATGATACCTCAGTTTTTATAGGGGTTCACACTGCTAGTGCTTTAGTTTTGTGGCGTTTTTGTTCATTATGTCTTTGTCATACTGTGTCAATTCGTGTTGCTGTGAATTGCCGTGATTTTGGATTTATGATTTTAGAATTTCCCCTTTCCTCGTTCTTGCTTCGGTATTCGATTGCCGATGTACCTCATAGTAAATTCTAGCACCGATTGAATTCATTGGTAAATATCAAACAACGCCTCTTCTTACAATCACTGCCATCCGTTGCCCGGAAAAAGCTCTGTTGTCTCAAGCTAGTGGACAATCACAACATATAGACAAACAAAGGGAACAACCTTTTGTATTACATGTATTTTGATATTACTTTTTCTGATACAAACCTTTTTACTACAGTAAGATGTTTTTAATATTGCATATTTACAACTAAAAAAATATTGAACTCGCAAGTTTCTACAACGAGAACTGGATTGATTATGAAATTTATCACATCGAGTTGAATAGATTTTGCAAATGTTTGAAAACGGGGCTTGCCGAGTTTTTAAAGATTTGAAAAATTTATTTAATTATGTTTGATAAATCTTAGGAGTATCTCGCTCTTGCATAGCTGTGTCCTTAGCTGGTTTTGGCTTTCATTTTTTAGATAACATTGGTAATTTGTTTTCTCTCAGCTCTAGCATATTTTTCGGTTAATGCATTTCCAAATGCTTCGATATGATCTGCGCTGATTAGAAATAACATGTCAAAATGCGCAATGCAGAAATAAAATTAACAGTAATTTCGATACTTTATTCATTTATAACCACTGGGCCGATGCCACTGCTGGGTGACTGTTAGTCCCCGAGGGTATTCACTAACCCAGTAGCCAATGCTTCAGTTATGGCCCGAAAACAGATTTTATTTGAAAACTTGCAATAACTAAATTTAAATTTTTTTTGTTAAAATCTAAGGAGTACCCCCCTTTTTTTGCAAAGCTATGTCCTTATCTGTTTCTTCTTCCATTTTTTAGATGGCATTGGTAATTTGATCTCTCTCAGCTTTTGCATATTTGTCGGTTCAGGGATTTCCAAATGTTTTGAAATGATCTGCACTGATAAGACATAAGTTGACGAAAACTTCACATGCAGAAATTTAATTTAGAGTAATTTCAGTATTTTGTTAATTTATTACCACTGGGTAGATGCCACTGTTGGTGGACTGTTGGTCCCCGAGGGTATTAACCATCCCAGTAGTCAGTACTTCGGTGTTGACCAGAAAACTGATTTATTGAAACTTGCAATATTTTGATTTTGCAAAATGTTATTTAACACTAAGGAGTATCTCCCTCTTGCATAGCTCTATCCTTAGCTGAATTTCGGTTTACTATTTAGACCCTTTTGGTTATTTGTTCTCTATCAGATTTAACATGTTTTTTGCTTAAAGGACTTCTAAATGGTTTGGTTAGATCTGCACTGATGAGACATAAGTTGTCGAAATGCGTATATGTAGCAAATAAATTAACAGTAACTTCGGTATTTTGCTATTTCCACTTTTTCATATGGCAAGTTGCATTTACCAAAAAGAACGTTTCAATTATTGAAATCAAACAGTCACTTCATCTCATCCATTAGTTAGCGGCGAACTCGATCATCGGGAGAAAAACTACCTTTCTGGATTTTCAGCATGACTGTTTTAGAATTGATTTAAAAGTGTAAAAAACAAATGCTTTCTGAGTTTAAATACATAAATACACTAAAATGGAATATTAAACTTGAGAATATAAAAATATTTACAAAATTTATTTTACTCTGTATCGTTTCTTTTTGTTGACGAGTATGTCAAATTCAACCTTTTCCTCAAAAGAAGTTGGAAAACGTGTACAGGTTTTGTTTTCCTTAGAGGAAGCAAAACTATTTTTCTTTGTCTAACTTTGTTTAATAATAACATTGTTCTACGACTCTAACAAAACATAAGGAAGATTTGGCAGAAATTATTGTTAATTTCAAATTCTTTACTATTTACATAAATAAACTGAGAAAGGAACATGAAATAAACAGAAAATGCCTGTGCAGTAACTAACTTTACAGTAACTTCCTATTCATGACATACATATTTTGTTATCCATGACATACATATTTTGTTATTCATGACATATATATTTCGTTATTCATGACATATATATTTTGTTATTCATGACATACGCATTTTGTTATTCATGACATACGCATTTTGTTATTCATGACATATCTATTTTGTTATTCATGACATATCTATTTTGTTATTCATGACATACATATTTTGTTATTCATGACATACATATTTTGTTATTCATGACATACGCATTTTGTTATTCATGACATACATATTTTGTTATTCATGACATACATATTTTGTTATTCTTTTGTTATTCATGACATACATATTTTCTGTTTCCAAATTTGATAAAACATTTATATCTCATATTTATCCTTTTATGAGCATTAAAAGATTTTTTTTACGTTATTTATAACAAACAATAAACGTTTAAAAATCCTGAATTATATTTTTAGACTACGAAAGTCGGAAGGGGACTTCTTATTTCTTACTTCCTACCTCTTTCCTATATTTTGCTTAGAGAATGCTTTTCCCATAGGGTCCAATGTTAAACTATGTCCTGAGCTGGCGGCAATGTTTTTCGGTTGATCAAAATTTCGGCAATCTAAGTAAAGGACCTTCCATACGCCATTCTTGTCAGGTTTGGTTCAGTTACCTTGAGCAGGTTCAAAGCAGATAGCCAATATATGCTTTTCCCATAGGGTCCAATGTTAAACTATGTCCAGCGCAGGCGGCCATGTTTTATGTTGGAACAAAAACAAAATCTACAATCTAAGTAAAGGACCTTCCATACATCATTCCTGTAAAATTCGGTTCAGTTTTGCTCAGTTGTTCAGAAGAAATAGCCAAAATGTACATTTTGCCATAGGGTCCAATGTTAAATGACGTTCGAGCCTGGCAGTCATGGTTTTTGCCGGATCAGAAAAATTTCGGCAATCTTTTTGAAGGACCTACCATACATCATTGTTGTAAAGTTTGGTTAAAATTGGTCGAGTGGTTGCAGAGGAGATAGTCAAAATGTAAAAAGTTTACGAACGAATGACGCTAAGTGATGGCAAAAGCTCACATGGCTTTGGCCAGGTGAATAAAAAAAACGGTCAGAAAAGAAGTACATATTACCAAAAATACCGAAATAGGATCCAGTACTAAGGACATCTACCGAGTGAAATACAAGGAATGAAACCGTAGTATTTTCACTATCATGAGAGTGCGAATGGGAAAAACGGTTGACTTGCATTCTCAGTAAAGTTTACTTACATTCTAAATTTTTTGTCGTCTGATATATCTGGATTTTTCTCAATTAAAACGATTTTTTTTACAAAATTCAAGATATGTTTGTTGCATCCCATTTTCTTAATACTTCTTGTTCTGTATCTTAGTTTTTTCTTTTCAACACACATATTAAAATCGACAAATTGAATGTCTTCGGGTCAGTTATTTGACTTAAACGCCATTTTAAGAACAACAACACCATCAACAGTTTCAAATCTTATATATCATAAACTTGAAAGCATTTCGTGCAGTTTAAGTCATTTTGCACAAATCAAATCCAAGGGATAAAAGATATATACTGAAACAAACGAAGGTAGTCAAGAACTTCATCGTTATAGTTAACTCGTGTACTCAGAGCGAAATTTTCTTGCATATGTGCGACAGTTTTTTTGTGTATCACTGCTGTATTCTTTTCCATGATGTAAGTTCCAAGATTTCATTTTGACCCTTCTATTCTGTCAAATTATATTGAGAGCTTTGCAAAAGTGTTTTAAATATTAACTCATTCCAATTTAGATTTGCAATTCCATTGATTGCAAATCTTGTGCCACCATTTTTGAGAATGACCAAGAAGTTTGAATAAATCGCAAAAAGCTGAACAAAATCATATTTGTAACTCTATATCTTATGATTTAACGCAGCAGCTATTAAAAAACATGGGAATTTCAAAATCCAATGGAAAATACAGTTTCACTACATTTGTTTTTCTCATGGGACTTTGAAATATTTTTATAGGACTTTTACTACTGGCATAGGCAATGGGAACATTTTTCCCATGGCAATACTAGTAATTCAAACTCCAATTGGAAAT
>MJUU01053873.1:19528-30318 GCA_002080025.1 Modiolus philippinarum | reverse complement strand
AATACTAGTAATTCAAACTCCAATTGGAAATAGTGAAAAAATAGTAAAATCTCATGGGAAAATGCATTTTCTAATAGGATTATCAAATTTCTATGCTTTTTAAATTGCGGTAGTGTAAAAGTGTATTAACATCATCAATTCTGGCTGAATTTTGGCTTTTCTATTTTAGATCTTTTTGTTATTTGTTCTCTGTCAGCGCTAGCTTTTACACGTTTTTCTCCAAATGATTTGGTTTGATCTGCACTGATGAGACATAGGTGCGCATATGCGGAATAAAAATTAACGGTAACTTCGGTATTTCGCTATCAACTTCGCAAGTCTCATGAATTTTTTCAAATTATTAACACTTATGTGGTTGCTGTCAAAACTGGTTGCACAAGATTTGCAATAACTGGAATTGCAAATTTTAATTGCAATTAGTTTATGATTGAATGCCTTTTGAATACCACACTCACTTTTTCTTATGTGACTGACATGTCATGTGACTTTACGGTTGAGAGTGTAAACATTATAATTGTAACTTCTTTGTATTTTATAAATTCGCGGTAATTGAGAAATCTGAAAATGAGTCCGGTCCATCATTTTAAAACTCAAAGAATAAAAATGTTTCATTTGTAAAGCGTAGAACCGCATTGCAAAAATTGGGAATCGTTTAATATTTTCAAAATACGCTGTTACTTTCATTGATATCATTTTCATTTGTTTTAAGAACACCCAAGTAAATTATGATTATTTTTGGGAGTACAATAACCAACTATAGCATAAATCAGAGTCAACTTTAGCCCACTACACAATAAACTATAGCATTTAAATTACATTTTTAAGCATAAATAGTTCAGTAAGTTCTTTGTTGGCACAATATTGAGCATTTAATTACATTATTGTACTCTTTTCACAAATGGAATATTAAAGTAGCTATTTGGTGGTGATTAGCAAACGAAATATGAAGTTTTATGTCCGATCGCACTATTACTAAAATTAATCATAGTAAACTATCGCTCCTCTTGAGTTTTCATGCAAGAAAACTGTAGCCCTCGTGCAAGTAAACTTTCGCTCTCAAGACAGAACCCTATTGCATTTACTGGAATTTTCAGCTGTAATGATATGATGCGGCATGACAACGATGCACCTAGGTTGCTAAAAGCAAAAGACATGTTTTGTAAAAAGAACAAATGTTTTAATAATGAAATTATTACCTAAAATCATAAGTAGGTAAAATGCCTTTAAAATATGTCAAATTTTAAATTATTCCAATATAAAGATATTTTGTAATCATTATAATGCTCATGACTTAAATATTTCAACGTCAAATACTAATTTCTGTTAGAAAAAATTGTATTTGTAACCTAAATGCCACATTTTTCGTCTAACTGATTGTTTATTTTCCCATAATACATCTGGAACACACAAGTCAATTTCGCAGGGAATCCAAGTCAACCGTTTTTCCCTTTCGCACTTTCATGATAGTGATTTTTAAAGGGTTAGAATTTCGATGAAAACAGTAAAATTCTATAAACGTAAATCCGTAAAACCTATCTTGAACTCATTCACCTTTTTTCGTAATTTTTTAATTTTTGTTCATGTTTGTGTTATATATTGAAAAATTATCATATTATAAAAACATTCAGCATATAGTCGTATAGTAAGATTTACTTATTACGGAAGTGTATAATGGACATTTGACTAAGTTTGCGATGTATAGTATAGTAGATGTTCCAGAGAAGATCTTTGAATGACTTTTCCAATTTGTCAAAGCGGCATCTATGGAGCGTTGTGTGTAGGATGAGATGCGGATCTGGTGGATACCATTTTTATGGGAACAACATTGTTGGACCATTGTGACTAAGTTTGGTTCTAGTTGGCGGAGGAGATTCAGGGATCTTTGAACGGTTTTCCCATGGTATCAAATATTAAATCATGTTCCAAGCCCTGAAGGTACTAGTAATTGCTATCTTGGACGAGGTGACTAATATTGTTAAATTTGAGTACTACTTATTAACTATGTGTAAGCAAACAAACAGTGAAACAACAAATAGAAAAGATAATTGAACAATTAAAAAAAATGTTCACCAATTAATTCATTCGTTTTATTCACTCATTATGAACGGTCCACTGAACAGGGAGAGATTGAATAAAGCGAGTTGGAAACTTGTTGCTTCCACCAGAAACATGCACTGTCTGAGCAAAAAGAATTAGCAATGACAGTGCCATAAAAGAAAGAAAGAAAAAAACAGAAATACTCATACAAGTTTTCTATAAACTAGACGTTAAGCTATTTTTAGGGTATAACCCCTCTTTTTGGAGCCTTATTTTAAGGGTACTTTTTTACTTTACCGCGTAAGTCCATGGACTCAATGTACTAAAACTTCCGAATATTGTGTACTTGTACTTCAAGATTAAAAAAATTAACAATAAAAAATAGAATCATGATTTCATCTTTAATCTTAGGTGTACTCTGGACTCAAAGAGGGGGTTATACCCTAATTTTTACTCTCTGATTTTTGCGTTTCTATATTCGTATTATTATTTTTGAGATGTCCCTTTTTTATTCTACTGCAAAAGTAGGAGATTTATATACTATTAGTAATTTGTTTTGCGAGTATGGAATTCTCAGCTTGTATTGCATCGAGTGCAGAGCACGAGATGCAATACGAGCTGAGAAATCCATCCGAGCAAAACAAATTACTAATAGTATTTTTATCGCTAATTTTGTTGTTAATATACACTATATATATGTTTCTTTTTCTACTGAAATATTTTTTAGGTTAAACATGCAATTTTTAGTTAAATATAGCGCTTTCTTTGATGGGATTATTTTTTTCACCAAACGTCACGCGACGTGATATTAATACGCTGTTGCTAACGTTCCATAGAGATTGACGATAATATGTTCATATCAGCGCAGTGCAGTGATAATAGAATTATCGTCGCTCGGAAACAATTTAAAATCAAGCAAATTAGCGATAAATAAAACTTCTTGAGTAATGACAAGATAATATCATATGTTCAAGCCCTATATTTCATGAAAAGAACACAAAAAACCAGCCTTCGAAAATTGAGGTAACCCAAGGAGTCTTGAAAAGATGGTGCTTCAAATCCATTTCTCTATTTTTTGGTAATATTCGATAAAGCTTGGGAGGAGGTAGTACCAAAACATGTTCAATTTTCATCTTAGTTACAGTTGTTTTTATTTATATAATAATTTTGTGTTTCACATTGACTATGCGAAAATAGTAGCCAGGGTGATGGACAATAGTGCACGACCCGAAGGGGAGTGCACTATTGTCCATCACCCTGGCTACTATTTTCCATAGTCAATGTAAAACACAACATTAATATTATTATTATACCGACTGTTGATTTAAAAAAAATTAAATTGACAAATAGTTCTTTTCTGTTTAAAATGTTTTTAATTGCGTTTTTATTGTTCTGTTCAGTATGAAAAGTCAACAAACAAATGTAAAAAAACAAACAAACAAATCTTAACGCTGTAGCAGACGACATTGTTTTCTTTGCATAGATAAGTACCACCCATTTGTCGGTCAGACCAAAACTCCGCCTCCTTCACGTGATGATTGACATAGAAATCAATAGTCTTCACAACAGCAGTGCTTACTATTGCAATAGTGTAGTCAACGCTATAAACTATTCGAAAATAAAACTGTTTTACTATAAAAAGAACTTTCTTACAGGAGGTATAATAATTTACAATAATTTGAACATACATATACATTGTTACTATAGTAATAATCTGCTTAAGCAACTTTCAGTTCATATCCGGGATATTACTACAAAATCTGCAATGATCAAAAATAATAATAACATCAGACAAAGAAGTCCATGTTTGTTGACAATTTTTTGCTGATAGTGCATGTCTTCGTTTTTTTCTGTATTCTCGTTTATGCCAAGTCTCTTGACTCCGATTTTTGCAATCTTCTGTTATTTTTCACACTTCCAGCTCTTTTTTAAATGCTGTGTTTGGTTTGTGACCTTCACAGTTTTTTAATGCATTTTGTGTTTGATCTTCCGTCTTTTGGTGTTCTCCTTTTTGAAATTTCTCTGCGTTTGTATTCTAGTTCCCTTAACCTCTTAATAACTTCAACTGTGGTAAGATTATGGGACATATTTGGACTTAACTGTTAAACAAGGAGTTGTGACAAATTTCAATATTTACAAATTTAGATAAAGATGGACAACTTAAGTATTGGCAATTCGGTGTATGCAAAACAATTTGATGAATAGATAAATGCATGGTGACTTCAAGATGGAGAACAGCAATAAAACCGTTGTTCCATGGCTTGGTATATCATGATTTTGTATAAATTTGGTCTATTGTAAATTTTGCTTGATTCAATTTAGAGGAGATGAAAAATATTTGTATGTCCGATATAAATTGCTGCAGTGGTTACAGAAGAGAATGAAAACTTGAAAAGCTACATGTAACTGACCAAACGAACGGACGATAGATGTCAAGAATTAGCAGTGAGCTAAGAAGGCGTTAAAACAAATTTTACTGCTTAATTCATCCCGCATACAATTGAAAACTCATCAATTTTCATATCTGTCATATTTTTAAAATGCAAAATTGATAATAAATATGTGCGAAGTACATTTACGTCTATAGTGCATGTCACTCCCGTACATTTGTACATTAATTGCATACTGAAAGTTGTATGTTTTTCCAAAAATATAGGACGTTTGAGGCAAAAATTTAAAAGGTCACATGTTTTTGTGCGAAATGTTTTCGATTGTTTTATCGTGATATCGCGATGGTCACGTGACGAGACTTACATACCCAACTGACTTATTTGTGTATGTGACGACGAAAGGCGATTTCTTGAATTTCGAACGCCCTTTTTATACGACCGCAAACATTTTTGAGGTCGTATAATGGTATGGTGCTGTCGTTGTCGTCGTCGTCGGCGGCGTCGTCGGCGTCGTTGTCGTCTGTAGACACTTTTGTTTTTTGTCAATAACTTTTGTTCCAGTTAATCTATCCTTATGAAATTTTAACACAATCATCCTTAGCACAAAAGGAAGGCTTGGACTATTTTCGGTCATTATGGCCCCACCCGTTTTTAAAAAAGGGGGCCAAAAAGGGGTAAATTGGGTGTTTTCACATATATGGCTGTAGAATCTTTATTATTTATCCGATTTTGACGAGGTTTCTTTCAGTGTGCTCCTTAGGAAATTTCCAATCTGCAGTATGCCAACGGATTTCACATCGCATGTACCGTTCATGAGATAAAGGGGCCCAAAAGGGGCAAATTTCAAAAATTATATTTTTTTTATTTTTAGTCCGATTTTGATGCAGTTTTTTGCAGTGGATTCCATTTGAAAAATTAATAAGCACTGCATCTACAGATTTTTTGATAGCTTCTTTCCTTTCCGAGATATGAGGACCCTACGGGGCCAAAATTGGAAATATGCTGATAACCTGAATTTTTTATTTTTCATCGGATTTCAATGGAATTTTTTTTCTGTGGATTCCTCTAGTTGTAAGCTTTCAGTAGTATGCCAACGGATTTGGGATACCTCTTACCGATTTCGAGCTATAAAGGATCAAAGGGGCCCAAATTGCAATTTTTAGAAATATGTAAAAAAAAATATTTTAATGTGTTAATGTCCTGATTGTGTCCAGCAAATTAATGTGTCCACATTCATTTTAATTAACACTTGTTCAAATTTCAGTGGTCGACATGCTGCGGTCGTATCATGCTGCGCTTGGCGTAGCCCTTTATTACTTTATAAGTAAATGCGATTTCATATCGTTTAAGTCCATCTGAAAGCCCGATAAACTCAATAAATGTCAATTTCATCATTTTAACCTACCTGAAATGTTTGTTACGATTTATTTGCCTTTCCACATCCCGTTCCACATCCACAGTTTGTGGAACAGTTACAGGAATCTCCACATGCGCATTCACCTCCTGCTGTACAGGAGCACTTGTTTTTTGGACAGCATGTGCAATTATCTCCGCAAGTACATTCCGATCCGCACTCACATGTACCCGCAGTGGTCATAATACAACATGTGCTCTCTGTAAAAATAAAGAAATACCGACAAAATAAGTATGGTTTGATGTTGATCGCTGGTTCTATTCTAAATTGAACATGTCAATTGAGTAATGGTAGATGTTGATATTTGTCATTAGAAAAAGTAATACCAAGAAATTGGACGGGTGTTCAATTCTGGTGATGAAACTGCTGAATTTAAAAAAAAACATAAACTTGGACCAAGCAAATTCTTGAATACCTTTAAGGCAAACAATGAGGTGATTCAAAAGATTTCGAGATGAAACCTCTTAAGTGGGAAAATGAATGGAAATTGTGATGCTACATCTAATTATAAAAACGATATAGGAAACTACAGAGAGAAAAAAATACATATTAAAAAAGTGCACATCGACTTAAATTAAATAAGGCACTTGATAGAGTTGCATCCACTAGTACACAAATTAAATGCTATTGACATATAGAAGGGATTTCCTGCGTCGCACTTCGGACTCGGTGTGCCTTTCAGATAATTTATAAATAGGGTTGATTTTAAAGCTTAAAAATATATAGATATGAAAACGTTGGATTACTTGAGAATCGGCAGCATACTTTTACTTAAAATTTCCTTGAGTAACCATTTGCCCTCCTTGCCACAATTTGCACGATTAAACGATATACGGTAGTCTTACACGACATATAATAAAACAAAATGATAATAATTGTATAAACTATATCTGTCTCGCGTGGTTTATTGTACTTTTTCAGAAATGAGAAGAAGTCTTGGACAAAAGAAAATTATTAGTTAGGGTCAAAATAAAGCATCTTTCAAGATAAAATTGATTTAGATATATTGTAAATTTGTGATTTTGCAATACCATAAACTTTTGGCATTCTTTTGATATGAGAAATGCAGTAGATGGGATAAAAAGCCAAGTGGGGTTAAATTCTTACATCATTGAATATCTTGTTAGAAGAATCTCGGTAGGTGTAAATCGCCGGTAAAACCTAGATCTGTTCCTACACATATGTACTGAAACCAATTTGTGACTTTATTAGCTATATAAGCATCAGTGGCTCCGGTTGTCCGATTGCCGAAAAACAGAAATTAATGAAGGAAAGATAACAGGAAACACATACAATGGCCGAACACTGCAATCACATGTCACAATCAACCAGGGAACTGCACAAGAAAAACAATAAAATGACAAAAGACAAACATAGATAACGATAGGAACTCGGGATAGCCGGACTTGGTACTGGCACTGGCAGCAGCCAGGGGTAGGGTTAAACCGGTTTATGGGTACCCACCCTATAGTATAATAAACATACAAATAAAACCCAATACATGTAGACCACTAACTCTTAGACCACAATCTTGAAAAGGAAAGAATAGACAAAACGTAATTTAGAAAGATGTGTCGAGGAGTGCTCGCCGCTAAACTGCCAGCTAGCTCAAGGAGCCTAGTCTGCTGGTAAAAAACTGTCGCACTACGGAATAATAATCAAATTCAAAACTCCCCGAAGGGTTTGGTAAAGAATCATCATGGATTTCAGTAGAAATCGGCACTATCAGTGAGAGGCCTTTTTATGCCCCGCCGTTAGGCGACGGGGGCATTAAGTTTTACCCTTGTCCGTCCGTACGTCTGTACGTACGTCCGAAATTTTCGTCAAAGATTTCTCAGCTTGCGGATGCAGTAATGATTTGATATTTTGTCTGAAGTTTTGATATGATGAGTTGTACCGTGTCTCCGCTTTTTAAGTCCGTCACTCATCTACTTCCTGTTTGACGAAAACTTTGGTTTTTCCCATTATAGCCATATATTGAAAATTTTCGTCAAATATTTCTCAGCTTGTGTATGCAGGAATGTTTCGATATTTGGTCTGAAGCTTTGGTATGATGAGTTGTACCGTGTCTCCCCTGTCGCTCATCTACTTCCTGTTTGCCGAAATATCTGTATGGCGGGGCATCCGTGTCCCATGGATACATTTTCTTTTATTTGCTTCGGGGTACCTACTGTCGTTGTTTAACTTGGTTGCAAAAGAAAAGGCCAACTGGTTTCCGAAACAAGTAGTCAGTAAAAAAAATATTATAATATTAAAAACTGAAACAACTACAGATTGTAAGTCTTTATAATACTTTTTTGCACCGTTTTTTTTAATCTACCATACAGCTTTAAAACTAGTCTAAACTATTCAAATAACAAAATACCGAAGTTACTGTAAATATAATTTCTGCATATGCGCATTTCTACAACGTATGTCTCTTCAGTGCAGATCAAATCAAAACATTTGGAAATCCATATACCGAAACATGTATAGAATCTGATAGAAAACAAATTATCAAAGAATCAAAAAAGGGAAGTCAAAATCAGCTAAGGACAGGGCCACGCAAGACAGAGATATTCGTTAGTTTTACAGAATATTTTCTTCAATTTAGTATATATTGCAAGTTTCCAAATAAAATCGATTTTCGGGCCAGCACCGAAGTACTGGACTACTGGAGAGGTGAAAACACTCGGGGACTAACAGTCACCAAGCAGGGACATTGGCCCATTGGTAATATATAAAAAAAGATAATTCTTACCACTTGAGGACATCTTGAAAATATATCAAAAACGTTATATAGCTCAACGTAAGATTTTTCTAAATCTCTGTATTAGAATACTTAAATGTGCGTCGCGTTTTTCATTATAAACCATCGACTTGAAATGTCGTGTGCAAAGCAATGCATTTTCCTCGCACAAAAATAATTCTGTGTGCAAAGCTTTTCATTTTTCCCGCTATTCGCAGCCAGCAGGGAAAGTATTGGAGAGCCGTGTGCAAAAAAAAACTGCTCTACAAATCCCGGTCTGTCACTGAACGATAAAGGTTATAGCTATTTGAACTCGTCATGTCATGAAAATGTTGTTAAATAATTAGTTTGTACTATAAGTTTGGCCTTGAGGAGATGCAAAAGTGCATATGGCTGTAGTACGATTTATTTCAATTTGCATATTTTAACAATGGTAATCGATTCCCGTGCAAATAAATTACCGAAATTTGTGTGTTTATGCATATTGATAACGTACCATTACAACAAAATAAATAAATAAACAGTTTTAAAAAGATGCTTCACAGACAATGTTTTTTAGATTTGTAATTATATAACTGAATAAATTTCGTTTTTCGGCTTGTGCGACTCACTTACAAATTGAATTTATGTAAAGTTTGTAAGTGAAAGGCCTCGTTTGTTACCACTGGGTCGATACCACTGCTGGTGGACTGTTAGTCCCCGAGGGAAGTCACCAGCCTAGTAGTCAGTACTTCGGTGCTGACCCGAAAGCCGATTCTTTTTAAAACCTTACAATATCTAATTTTTGTAAATTTTGTTGAAACTAAGGAGTATCTCATGCAAAGCTCTGTCCTTAGCTGATTTTAGTTTTCTATTTAGATCATATTTGATCAGTTTTTAAACATCTTTGACATTATGGTCTTCCAAACGTTTAGATTTTATCTGCACTGAAGAGACATAAATTGTCGAAATGCGCATATGCGCATATGCAGAATCAAAATTCACAGTAACTTCGGTATTTAGTTACACATCCATAAACTCCTCCAGAATTACTTTTATTTCTTATAATACCAATCCTTTGAACCTAAAAAGTGTTTGCACTGAATTTAACGTGCAGCATATACTGCACTTTTTTTCCTCGGAGGGCAATAATGGGCAAGAAGCATTTATCGAGAATTTGAATTTTGTATTTTGATACCATTGGGCCGATGCCACTGCTGGTGGACCAGAGGTCCCCGAGGATATTCACCAGTCCAATAGTCAGACTTGTCTGACACGAAAAAAAAATACCTTGCGTTTTATTAAAAAATTGCCGTTTTTATCGAAGTTATAACCCAATAAAAATACTAAGGCTTCATTCCGTGTATTGCACTCGGTAGATGTCTTTGGTACTGGATTTGGCCTCCTATTTCGAAATTTTTGGTAATGAGTACTTCTTGTTTTACTATTTTTGAATGATGGCTTTCCATTTTATTTGATTCTAATGCTGCTGATGAGAGGTTACTCCTGAAACATGTGTACAACATAACGAAATTTACTGTAAATTTTTTAAGCAACTTCGATATTTTTGTATTTATCGAGAAAATAACTTGTTGTTTGTGACGTTGACCAATGAAATATTGGACGTTACAATAGCAATTAGGATTATATTGTCATAAAATGTGAAAGAAAACAGTCTAAACCTTTTGTAAATTCATATACAAATGTTGCATTTTTCACGTTTTTACAAAGAAAACTGTCAGATCAGCATATCAGTCACAACATCCAAGCCATATGACTCACGTCAAGAAGCTCATGTGGACACGTTTATTGAAGTTGTCAAAGTGATCATATGAAAGTACAGAAAGTAAATTTACAGCAACTTCGATATATTTTTCTCCGTTCATTTTTTGTAAAATTTGGCAATTTATCATATATATGAAAAAAGGAAGGAGATGGGGTAAATGTCAAGGAGACAACATTCCATATCCAGGTTAAAACGACAAAAAACAAAACATCTAGGGGTCACCATATGGTCTTCAACACAGTGAGGAACCTCACACCATATAGTAAGCCCTAAATGGCCCCGAAAAGGTAAAAAAGTGAATAAATCAATGGAAACAAACCACATCCAATAACCAAAATATCAAGAAACTAAAATTTCATAAGAAGACAAGGACAAGCCAATGACCAAAATATTCCTGACTTGGGACAGGCGCAAAAATTGCGGTGGGGTTTAACTCGTTTTCTTGGATCCAAACCC
>MJUU01053873.1:0-18773 GCA_002080025.1 Modiolus philippinarum | reverse complement strand
TATACACTAGCAACGAAAAATTTTTTTTTTCTTCTCGTTGTCTTTTGTATCTATAAAAGTGGATAATAATCCCTTCATGTTGAACCCTGCTCAGTCCAACTGGTCAGAGCAGTGATTTCAATCACTGTATTCTCAAATCATTATTATGTGAAAAATAATACCAAATTAAATATATTTATTTAAAATGAGCGTAATAAAAAAATTTCCCGGATATGAGTAATTCGGTTTCAGTACAGTATATAAAGCTTTGTATAAAGTAGTTCCTTATCGAGGTTGGGCAGTGACCAAGTCGAACACACCTAAAACTGAAGTTTTCATCGCCATTTTTTCTCGTAATGTCCGATTCTGAAGAACGTATGCTGTTGGATGACAAGATAGAACATTCAACAGTTCGTCAAAACAACAGAACGGAGGATGTTTCTAATGCTGATTTATTTTCACTTCTCAAGACCTACATGAATGACAAGATAAGTGGCATTGAGAGAACCTTTAGTGACACTACTCAAAGTCTGACTATGCATGTGGTTAATCCTTTAACTGTCTCTATTAATAGTAAAGGTAAAGAAAGACTCATCCTTGACTTAAGACATGTAAATAAACAGGTATTACTTAACAAGTTCAAATTTGAAGATTGGCGTACATTAAAGCATTATGTTACAAAGGATAGCTTCGGATTTGTCTTTGACCAAAAAATCGGGGTATCATCATATTGATATTCACGATTCTTATCAAAATTATCAAGGTTTTAGTTGGAAAATTGATAACACCGTAAAATATTTTGTTTTTACTGTTCTACCGTTTGGGTTGAAATCGAGCGCATATATTTTTTCAAAGGTTTTGAGACCCCTAGTAAAGTATTGGAGACAACAAAGTTTAAAAATAGTCTTGTATTTAGATGACGGATACCTAGTCAATCAGTAGAATGGTTAGGGTTTTTATGGAATCTGAAAGAGTGTACTTTACAAGTTCCTGAAAGGAATTTTATTTTTTTTAATTTTATTTTGGAAAAACAACATTTTTAAAATGAAACCAAAGACTTTACTACTTAAATCTTCTATTTTTAATATATTTACTGACGCTAGTAATTATGCAGCGGCGGGCTTTGTTGAAAATTCTCATTTGGTTATGCATAAGCCATGGATTCTTACCGAAGCTTGCAAGAGTTCAACTTGGAGAGAAATTAAAGCGATAGAGTTATCTTTGATAGCTTTCTTAGACCTTTTTATTGACAGTTCGGTTACTTTTTATACAGATAGCAAAATGCCGCTAACATCGTGTTAAAAGGTAGTCGGGTACCAGAGCTACAAATTTTAGCTTTATCAATTTTTGATAAGTGCAGATTACACAATATTGATTTAAACACAGTGTGGATCCCAAGGGAACAAAACGCACAGGCGGATTACCTTAGTCGTATATATAGACACAGATGATTGGTAAACTACATCTGAATTTTTTTAATTCTTGGATAATATGTGGAGGCCACATACTGTAGATCGGTTTGCAAATATGAACAACAATAAGACGAAACTTTTCAATTCACTTCACTGGAATCCTGGCTCTCTAGCAGTTGATGCATTTAGTTCAAATTGGCAGGGTCATATAAATTGGTTAGTGCCGCCAGTTGCTTTAGCCCAAAGAGCTATTTTACATTTAATAAATTGCAAAGCGAAGGGTACGCTTATTGTGCCTAAATGGCCTTCGGCCCCTTTCTGGCCTTTAATATTTGACAGCAATTTAGAATATAAGCAGTATGTGTTTGACGTGCTAGAATTTTCAGAATACAACAGAATATTTACGCCAGGCCAAAAAGTTAACTCGATATTTGCTAACGGAGATTCTAGCAGTCAAATTAGATGCTTCATCATGTTAAGGAGGTTCGCTCCTCATGTTTTGGGATTTCTGTCAGATATTCGGAATTCTCTGGTTTTATCCATTTGAAAGCATTATAATTTTTTGGCCATGGAACCTCTTATTTTTTCCCAAAATTTCATTTTTTACATCTTTAGGAGCATTCTGTAAGAATTTCATTAAATTTTATTTATTCTGTCACTTCCATTCTTGGTCAAACTTTGCTAATGTTAATCCTATGAAAAATCAGAGGAGTTCGGTTTCCCGCCAAATTTTCAATCACTTAAATCTCAAAAACGAGATCATCAGCCTATCAATTTTTTTTCACTTGAATTACTTTTTTTTTTAATTTTCTAACAAAAAATCACATTTATTTGAAATCCAATTTATTTTCAAATAGAGTAGCGAACCCCCTTAATTGTATTTTGTTTATTTGCAGTGTTGGTTATTGTACTCTACTGAGAGTATGTTTAGTCACTGGACTTACTTGAACTGTGTCACTGGGCACTTTGTGGATGTTTAGGTTTTCCACATGGAGAGTTGTGAGGTCACTGGACCACTTACTTTGAATAGAAAACGGTAAGGTCTTTACTTATTTTTATATTATTTGTTTCTGAATGTTAATTATTTTTATTTTATTTAGAAAATGTTTTCTGAAGGATTTTGGAAAAATGTCGTCACAAGTTGTTCACCCTGATCTGAAGACTTTATTCGTTAATCTGAATTCAACTATAGTCAATTCCAGAGCTAAAATTACAGTTTCAAAGTATGTAAGTACATTTAAAAGATTTATGTCTTTGGCGGAAAATAATTCAGAGATTACTTCTGTATTACCATGTAACGAGCTTCACGTTGCCCTGTACCTTCAACATTTAATCGAGTCTTCGCAGCACCATAGCGCTGTGGAAAGCGCATTTTATTCCATAAAATGGGCACATGATATAGCAGGGTTAGATAACCCTTGTAATTTAGAATTTCTGAGGAATATTGTTGAGTCGGCTAAAAGGAACTTATCCCGTATTATTAAGAAGAAAGAGCCTATTTCCCCAGATATGATGAAAAAATTGTTTCAAAGGTTCGACACTCCAAATAGTACACTCGAAGATTTAAGACTTTTAGCCATGTGTTCTTTATCATATGCTGGTTTTTTAAGATATGACGAGCTTAGCAATTTAAAAGCTAAGAATTTGACTTTCTTTGAAGATTATCTTGACATTTTTGTAGAAAAGAGTAAAACAAATTGTTACAAAAACGGTAAAAATGTTTTGATTTCTAAATTGAATAGCAAATACTGTCCAGTCAATATTTTGCAACGTTATATTTCTCTTGCTGGTATTATTTTGTCTTCTGATATGTTTTTATTTAGATCTCTTTCATTTTTGAAAAAATCCAAATCTTTTATTTTGAGAAAACAAAATGTAAAACTTTCATAAAGTAGTACCGTCCGCTTTAGCTTATCGGACTAAATGTTTCTGATTACGGTTTACATAGTTTACGCTCCGGTGGAGCAACTTCAGCTTGTAATTTTGGTATATCTGACAGACTTTTTAAGGCTCATGGCTGCTGTAAATCCGAAAACGCCAAAGACGGATATGTTCGTGAAAGCTTAGAAGCTAAGTTGTCAGTTACAAAAAATCTAGGTTTAATGTAGTTTTTCAGCTCACACTACTTTCATTGTACATTTCGAAATGGTCACTGCGCCAGACAACTTCTGCAAGAGTTTGTTATTTATTAAGTTGAAGTAAATGAGCCAGTATAAGTGGTATGAGCAAATACAGGTATTATGAGCGATGTTGCACATAAATAATTTATGTTCGTTTGAACACAGTGAATTATAACATAAATATATTTATTTAAAATGAGCGTAATAAAAAATTTTTCCCGGGTATGAGTAATTCGGTTTCAGTACAGTATACAAAGCTTTGTATAAAGTAGTTCCTTATCGAGGTTGGGCAGTGACCAAGTCGAACACACCTAAAACTGAAGTTTTATTTCATGTCGTAGTCATCCATATGTTTTAATTTTTCTTTTTCTTCATATGTGTGTATGAATTATTTATGTACTTTTCATTTGTATTTTTTTTCTTTATAGATTTTGTAAAGTACAGACTGCTGTCGTTGATATATAATTTTGTTGGACATTATTATTTACTATATATACTTTAGTATGTGTGATGTGTAATCTGTATAAAGAATTATAGAAATGGTCACTGCGCCAGATAACTTCTGCAAGAGTTTCTTATTTATTCAGTTGAAGTAAATGAGCCAGTATAAGTGCTATGAGCAAATACAGGTATTATGAGCGATGTTGCACATAAATAATTTATGTTCGTTTGAACACAGTGAATTAGAACATAAAGGCTGATAAAGTTCATCTGATTCAATCTGACTAAAAATGATAAACCGAGTAGAAGTATAGGTCCTGTGTAAACGTCGCAAAGTCGAGACCACCCGAATACATTTTACACAGTCATGCAACCAAAACTGAATAGGGAAAAACAGAGTCTAAGAATAACAATATACTTTGAAGTCAGTCGATTCATAGGTGTGAAATTATGACGGTGTAGTGGGTGCAAATAGCGGACATACTTAATATAAAAGCATGCAAATAGAAATTCTGGATAATCACCTTGACCGTATTAAAGTATGTTCCTAATCCTTTAAGATAATGGAATTCTTACGATTTTGGGTTTTTTTTTACACTGATCTTTATCATATTTTGGTATATTATTAATTTGATATCGTTTGAGAAATTTGATTAGTGGAGACCTGATCACATGACCCACTGTATTTTTAGAGATTGACTAGAAAACAGTATATTAAAAAATTATATCCCATGTTACTAAAAATAGTAATGCATATGGCAAGTTTCTATGAATGTAGCTTAATTTATTTTGAGTATTATGTATTTTTAAAGAATCAATTACATGTATATATTGTTCGCACTGTAATTAAATTATAGCGTTTAAACTTTTAAATATTAATTTTTGAAATATTTCAATTGTATCTTGTATTTAATTATTTAGACAAGGATAGAAATGACCTTTTCAGTGTTTCTGTAAATTAATAATATAACAATTGTAGTCTGTGAATGAGGTCGATACGATTTCATCCTCGGTCGATATGCTTTTCCCAGGTCGATATAACATCGTATCGACCTCATACACAGACTATAATTGTATAATATAAACCAGGAATGACCGTAAATAACTCAAAAAATGTTGAATTCGCCGTTTAAGGCATGCACAAAAGTCTGTGGTCGTGTGCATCTTCCCCATTTTTTTCAAACAGGTGAAAATTTCTAGGTGATGGATTGTCCTATTTTAAGCCGTGACCATGTAACTTAGTGAAACAGCTGACGCGAGTTAACCTAGCTATTAATAGCAAGGTGTACTCGTTCGGGGTTAACAAATTGTAATCCAGGGACTTTTTGTTTGTAAACACCGAATAAAAATTAACAGTACAAAACAATTTCTCTCAAATATTTCTTTTGAATTTAATATATGCATATTCCCATTATATGTTGGGTTATTTTGTGTTAATTATTTCATTTACGGGTATGTTTTTTCTTGGATTAAAAGGGCTTCCAAGTACATGATGGTAAAATCCAAAGGGAGACTTGTTTATCATCTGACTTCGGGTAAAACCTGCCAATACCTATTTAAAGTGGTCCAGTCTTGTCGATAATTGTGCGCCGAAAAGGTTCCACTAAAGTCAAAAATTAGGACACTCAGTGAACATAAAATATTTGTCTGTATTTCTCAAGCTGCATGAAATGCAATTAAATATTATTGAAGAATGGGCTCTTTTAAACATAATCTACACGTACACACTGAAAAAATTGTAAATAAATTTGAATTTGTTATTTTATAGGCGAATCTTTTCAATTGGTAAACACTCAATTTAAATAAAAATCAGAAGGCCTAAAAAAGGACTAATATGTTTCAAAAATTGTTGTGAATGTATAATTTAATATCTAATGAAGGGCAAGCTAATGCCGATTATTTGGGACTACTGTTCATTTTCAAGATTCAGTTCAATTTTGGTTCATAGGGGAAGTAATTCCACACATTCATGTCAGAAATCACCAAATTTCTATTTTAAAACATGTGCAACTAGACAAACCAATGTTAGCTTGCCCTGCATTATACATCATAGTGTTCATACAGAACAATTTCGACAAGAATTGGACTTTTTCCTGGCCTCCTGATTTTTTTTTTTAATTTGAGTGAGTACCCAAGGAAAGGATTTGGTTCTGAAATCTTAGCTTTAAATTAATTTACAATTTATGCAGAGAGTACGTGTAAATTATGTTTAAAAGAATGCATTTCCTCGGGATTTATTAGTATATTTTATGTAGCTTGAAAAATACAGGCAAAAGTTTTATCTTTATTGTGTGTCCTAATTTTTCACTTTAGTGGAACCTTAAAAGCATGTAGCAATTTTAAAAAAGTATTTTTCCTTGCATATGTACTACAATTTATCAAATTAAAATACCTCATTTTTTAAAATGACATGTATCGTTTCTTTTGTTGATTAGTTTAATTTTACATTAGGCCTTATATGTCTAAAAACATTTAAATATCAAATGAAATAAATGTTTGTCAATAAATGTAGTTATGGGATTGATTAAAGGAAACGTTTATATTTGGGGGTTTGTTTTGTATCCCCCCCCGTTAAATTTGTTGAAATCAATTAATAAAACCGAGTTATTCATGTACACACGCACAAGTATTCAATTCGTATACGCAAGCATTCGCATGCAAGATACTTATGAGTTAGTGAAGTACTAGTAATTATTTTTGAACGATACACTTAGTTTGCCAGTTAAGATAGATGTAAGTTCGCAACACAAACCTGGGGCCAGTAACTAGAAGTTTTCTTACCTATAAAGACCATCTTTAGATAGTCTTAGACACAAAGAGTGTAACTAGAAGCAGTCTTGGAATGATTGACAGCCCTTAAAATTGATGTATCCTCTATTTTTCAAGACCATCCCTTTCCTCATACTTAAGATGATCTTAAAATATTCCTGTAACTAGAAGCCATCTCAAAGTTAAGGGTATTGGCTTGGCAATCTTTGACCACCCTTTATAAAGTATTGGTGTAACTAGAAACAGTCTTATTTATTAAAACATGTCTTAACTCAAAGGTTGGTCAACACTATCCTTTGCATGTTCTTAATCATATAATATTGTATGTTACAATGGCCGCAGCTTGAAAGCCAACCAAACGAAAATGCTCGTTGCCAGTTTCCTTCCAAGTCATGATTGCTTTTCTATATAACGCAAGGGAAGTTATTTTAATGTTATAGGAGATTCACGTGGAGTGAGCAAAATGACCGTGCCGATTTTGGCTTTCAGTATAGATGCTTTTGCGCATATGCAGAAATTAAATTCACAGTAACTTCGGTATTTAGTTTTTTTATTATTTGTTCTCTGTCAGCTTTTGTAAATCTTTTGATATCTGATTTTCATATATTTTGGTTTATCTTCACTGAAGAGACGTAGATTGTCGAAATAGCCATTTGCAGAAAGTAAATTTAAATTTACAGTAACTTCGGTATGTTCTTATTCTTGTTCCCCACTGGTGGCTATCTTGGATAGGATGTGAACCCCTGCACACTATCGTCAAAGTGGGACAATTCATCACCGTATAGTCTAATCGATCATATTAAAGCATGTTGCCTACTGGTGGCCATTTTGAATAGGATGTGATCCTCCCGAGCAACATGACATATTGTTACCAAGTTTGGTATCAGTTAGCTTAGTGGGTCCAAAAGAGTAGCTTAATTTAAAAGTTCATTACGAACTGGCAAACTACTCATGTTGGAGACAAATTGATTGCAAAAAGTCTTAAGTGAAGTTTACAACAAAATAAATGTGTAAATAAATAAGAGGCTCAAGAGACCCAAGTCACTCACCTAGGGCATAGTTACTATAGCCACCTAAGATTGCTTTGACCATCAAATAATCATGATTACCAAGTTTTATTTCAATTCAGCAACTTGTCTCGTTACTCAAAACCAAACGAGATGTGACTGTGGTAAAGCCACTAAAAGATACCCCAACATTCCATCTAACAGAATTTATTTACAAGTTTAATTGTTAATTCAACTTATATGTACATTCTGAACCTTCAAAATTTTGAACAGCTATTAAATTACTTCATGTACATCTCCAGGTAATAATTTCAACTGTGTAACATTTCACTAAAATCTGATGACCGGTTTTGGATGTCATGCACTGTCATGGTACCTCCACTTTTTCATTAGAAATATTTTGAACATTAAGCACATTACTTCATGCACATCTGCAGGTTGTATACTGTAATGAGTAATATCTAACCAATATCAAATGAGCCATTTAGAAGGAAATGCACTGACAAGGTACATTGACTGACTGACGAACGGACAGGCAGGGTGATTACTTTGTACCTTGCTGGGGTTAACCCTGTTGATTAAAAAGGGACCTTATGTTTAAAAGAGTCATCCAACGACAATTTTGATCATATTTGGGTCTACCAATGTTTTTTTGAAAAAAAGGTACCTCGAAGTTTTTCTAAAGGAGTGGAATGTCAAACTCTATAATACATGTCCAGCTAGCGTCCACCTTTGAAAACATCCGACACTTTTTAATGGGAACTACCAAATGACTTTTGTGATCAAGTTGGGCCAAATTAGCTCAGCAGTTTCAGAGATGTTTGAATGAAAAATTAATGACGGACGGAAGGGGAACTACCAAATGACTTTTGTGATCAAGTTGGGCCAAATTAGCTCAGTGCAAAAGCTTACCCTAGCTTTTCCAGGTGAGCTTGATTACTGAAAGGGTGATTTTCGCCTTGATGCAATAGTGTGGATATACTGGATACGGATGCTTCACTACAATGGAAGAAAATCACTGCACTCTAAGTTTGACCATTTTTAAGTCATTAAAAGCAATAACTTTGTGATAAATTGACAAAGCTTTCTAAGAAAATAGTATGCACAACTAGATATTGTGGTCAACAATCATGTGAAATTTTGCTGCAATTCGATCAAAGATGTAGATGAAGTAGTGCCCGAAACTAAATTTAACTATATCGTAAGTAAAAATGGGGCATAGCTATATACTAGTATGTGAGAAAAATGTCAAGCATTCGGCCGTCACAATATGAACAGAAAGGCATTGTTGCCAACAATCCTGTGAAGTTTGGTTGCAATTGGTCTTAAGATGTAAGAGAAGTAGTGCCAATAAAATTCTGAGACAGACAGACATACAGACGTCCGATGAATGGTTCATTCCTCCTATTCCCATTTTTTAAATATCAGGTAAGAAAAAGTGAAAATTCATGTGGGAATAGGTGGAAAACTTACCAAACAAAGGATTATACTGTATAAACAATCTTTAATTAATCTTTAATTAAATGTTGGATATGTAATATTTGATCGTCAAAACAACTGTCAATTTTAAAATGAAAAGTTACGTCTATCTGGAACTAATATAACAATCCCAGCTTCTATGAACAGTAAATATGTTACTGTAAATATTATATATCCTGCAAAAAAATCCTACCCATCTCTAAGTTTTATAGGTAAATGTCGCTGAATTGATAAAATAAATTGTCGCTGAATTTATATGCTTTTTGTCGCTGAAATGATGAAAAAAGTGGGAAATGTCGCTGAATTTATCATCTCCGTGGATTGGAACATGAAAACGAATTATTTGTGCATGTGGATTTTTTTTCACTGTATTTTTATGAAAGAAAAAGTAACATTTAGGACATGCTTACCCTTCCGGGGCACCTGATGTCACTCTTGTTTATTGAGAGTTCACACTGTTAGTGCTTTAGTTTTTTGTGTTGTATATGTAACGTTCGAGTGTTTTGTAGGCATGTGGTGTCTTTGGTCTTCCGTCTTTTGGTGTTCTTGCTTTTGCCTTGTCTCTGGACTTTGATTTGTGTAATCTTGTGCTTTGTTCCTTCGGTATTCTACTGCCGTTGTTTTATAAACATTTCAAAAAATAGTCTTAAGTCAAGCAAAGATATACGAAAACACATAGTTACTGTCAATTAAGTATGTCCATTTGGAAGACATCAGTAGTTATAAGGCAATAAATCAATGCATTTTATATATTCATGGTAAAACCGTTACTCCATTTGAAGCATGGATCTAGGTTATGCTGTCGACATATTTTTGAGCATGTGAGTAAATTGACTGTTTTGTATTTTCCACCAAAACCAGCTTAAAATTAATATATACTACACTTGTATTTTTTTTAGATATTAGCAGTTGCACATGGCTGTATATTTCCTTTTTCTACATTTTGCCATGTGAGTCTTTTATTTACGTTTTTCTTTAATTCTTTCTTCCTTTATTTATTATTATTTTTTTTTGCATTTCCTTAAAGAAAAAAATGGAAAATAAATCAAGATACAGGTACACAAAGGTTAATTACAGGTGACATTTAATAACCATTAATTACTATAAAAACAAATTAAACATCAAAGGAATTGCTATGTGGGAATAGAAGGAATAGTGAATTTTAAAAAGTGGGAATAGGTGGAAGACACCCAATGAACAGATAAAAACAAAAGTCCCCCTCGCAAAAGAGGGAAAGGAAACATAATTGACTAAAGTACAAATGCTAGAGGCTCAGTTAAGGCCGAGACTTCATCACTCATCGGATAAAATGCCTCTCAGCCAAGGTATGAAGTATAAACAAAATAAAATCAAATTAGTTTTTTTTCATAGGGTCCAATGGTGAAATATGTAAACTACTTGCTGCCACGTATGCTCTGCTTTACATCTAACCTGGATGAAATCAGTATTTTTTTAACAAGTCCTTCTATACATCTTTAATTTGCAGTGGTTTCGGAGGATATGGTGAAAAAATAAAAACAAACAGACGGATATAAGACATATAAACGATGAGCCTCGTGTGACGACAATAGCTCAAACTGACTTTGGAGGGTTAGTCTGAGCTATTGCCATTACTTGGATTAGTTCAAATGTCCGTAGTCTGTCTTATTCCTCTTCACATTTGTCAATATACATTATCGAGTCCAAAATAAAAGACCAAAACAATGATACTTCACTGCTTTTAGCTTATCTTTTGACTTAATGATGAACTTATTTCCTATTCATATATTTTGTATAATTTTTTAAAAAAACACCACAAAGTATTAGTTAAACCATATGTGCTTCTACTTCCAAATTGTCTAATCGGTTTTAGTGAACACCTTTACCTACTTATTAACTGATAATCTACTAGTCTATGCTGGAGAACAAAAAGTAAAACTCTTATAAACTACTTCACAATAACTGAGGTCGCCTGTTATATTACGTGAGTTTATCCCAGGTTATCAAAAATTGTCACAAGATTGAAAATTGTATCGGCTCACTGTTTCTGTTTCAAAATCAAAGACAACAAACAAATTCACCAAAATTTGGCAAAATTCAGATATTCCGAAGCTTAGGGGAAGGTGTATCACTGATATTTGAAAGTGATATGTCGGTATTAAGTGGGTATCGGGTTTAAAAAAGGTAAATGTACTGCTGAATTTTTACTAAAATGTTGATACCCACAGTATTTGATATTTGATTATTTTTGGTGGATATTAAAAACTTGGGTTTTTTATAATATATATCTATAGATATAAATCACACAATAGATCATCAAGATGTAAAACTAATTATTTACTGTAAAATCGATATCGGAATCCACGGAATCTTCTAAGGTGGCAATAGATTTAAGGGAACTTAGGTAAAAATAAGAGGACACTAAGAGAAAGTAAGGACATTCGTAAGTGAGTGAAAGGTAGGTTTCTAGTTACACTCTTTAAGAAATCTTTGCACTAGCTTAAGATTCTTCTTACGAATACGGTAAGGCCAAAATTAAGTTTGCTTCTAGTTACTGGCCCCTGCAATATTTGGAGAAACCTTGGCACCCTTCTTATATATACGAATTGAAAAGATGAAAGATTACAGTTAAGTTCGAGTTCAATATTTTATTGCCACTATACATATTTATGTATGTGACAAACGAATTGAAGTTAAATTCAAGTAAACAAAAACATGGTAATAAACTTCGCGCAAACAATAAATCAAGTAAACATTTCGGGTGAATTGTCCGCTAATTTTGTTTTATGCGTGGTTACAACGATGATGGGTCCGTTAATTGCAGTAGGTTACAGTTAATCAGAATTTATCGTAATATCAACATAAATGTCAGTCAAGTTTTGCTTTTTATCTCGAAGCCATGAAATGGCTGGAGAGATATTGATATGGCAAGAAAAAATCACGTGCCCCGCATGAGGCTTCAAGCCTATTAACAGCTCTAAAAGATGATCTTCGTGCTTCCAATAAAATATAGTGCGCAAGTTCCTTTCAAAATCGGATACATTTAGTATTTAAGTTATATTTCATTTTCTTGAGTTGAATACAGTGTTGTTTTATTAAACTGAAAACAATATGCATGCTAATCAAATTACTCGTTTTTTCACTCGTTGCTTATAGAAAATGAATGGCTGTCTTTATATCTGATGGGAAAACACGCCCATTGACTTTTATAAGATGTTTTAATTGGTTTAAAATGAAACATACGATAAACACGTCAGACTGTATTCACACAGCTGAAGCGATATATATTTAAAGTTTACATAAGTACACGTGTCCAGAAGCGCGATTAATTTAGTATTATAACATTGAGTTTATTACATTACGTTTATAAATTTTCAAAGTCAGTAACGTATTTATTGTTTTGAGTATCAATTAGTGCTTAATAGATTCAGGGATTGGTGTTCTGTAATTATGATTTAAATTATTTATTTAGGTCAAACATGTCCCCATTCATAGTTAAAAAAAAAACAATAAAGAGTCGTTGTAGTGTCTATTCTTAAAATAGTGTAGTAAATGTTTCGTAGCATTCAAAATACAAGCATCGCTATTTGTTCGTTCGTATTTTCACACAAATTAATTATCAAGCGCAATTTGGCCAGTTACAGCGATTTTAAAGACTGAAAACTTCTTAAAAGGCTCTCGCTTTGCGGTCGCCTTTTAAGAAGTTTTTACGCCTTTAAAATCGCAATAAGTGGCCAAATGCGCTTGATAATATATAATAGCAATGAAATCAACATGCGAAATCACACAATCCGATTATTTTCACGTATTACGGACTATAACTTAATACATGCAGACGTATGCAGTAGTTCTTTGGATGACTACGAAGTTTTGCCACATGTAGAATTTCAGGGCTTCGAGATTCAGCTCCATCGGAGCTTTGATTTCATAATGCATGCAATTTATGGTACTAATTTATGTGTCTACCACTATTACTGAGTGTAAAAATGATGTTAGAATATTGTTGTAATAAAATTTTGTGTGAACATTCCACAGTTTAAACGCATTTTAGAAAGTCGAGTTACTCATCACTATATTTTGACGTTTACAGACTCTGAGGTAAACACACTCTGAGGTAAACACACTTCGGTTTTTAGAGTTTAATGAGAAAATACCAGAGAAAACACACATTTATTATTAATCGATGAAAAAGTATGACTGAGTATAACACACAGCTGTGAAAAGAGACTGGAAATGGGGTAAATGTCAAGGAGAAAACATCATATTTTCAGCAAAGCACTGATTTATAATTATGAAGATAATCAAGAATTATTGAAACTCAGTCAGTTAAGGGAGTATGAGCTTCAGTTTTTAGAAGCATTCGATATCATTGGGTTTTATCTATTCAAACAGGGATAAATATTTTTGAACATGGATCATTATTTCTTGGTCATAGGTCACTTTGAAATAAACCAAATACACAGTGCATCAAATTTTATCAATCTCAATTATTTTCTCATATCTTTTAAGACATTTAAGTATCTAATGGAAAATGAAGGGAAACTCTAGAGAGAAATGTTTCCCGTCAAAATTTTGACGTCTTATATAGCACAAATTCTTACATGGAATTTCTTTTTTTTCTTAAATTGTTCTATTGCCTAAACTCTTTAAAACAAAATGGGGGAATTCTCTTTCTAATTACAAATTTTCTGACACTCGTACTCCCTTAATCGAAATATACTCGAAACTCGGTCCGTGAACTAGGTCAGTTGAGAGTAAATCTGACAGTTGTAGTGTCGTTTGTCGATGCAGAGTCGAAACATATGCGTTATTTTTCGTTGACTCTGGTCGTTTACCGGTATCGTCTGTTGGTTTCTCCATCTGCATTTGAATTTGTAAGCCAGCTTTCAACTAAACTTAGAGTATTTAAAACATGCTAGCTGCCACTTAAACTTTAGAGTATTCAAAAAGAAATTCTTAGTTGTACAGCATCTTTAATTTCGGTTAATGGTCTTTCAAATGTTTGGATTTGATCTGCGCTGAAATGAATAGACTGTCGAAGTGGCCATCTGCAGAAAGTACATTTAAAGTAACATCGTTATTTGATTAAGAAGCTAACGTAGTCAAAAATATTTGATTACAGGTTCAAAGCCAACTGATAGGTACATGTAATCAGTTTATGCAGCTTTTACTTGAAATACCACATTTCTGAATTTAGAAGTCCATCGAGTCGTAAATATAAGTCTTTGACAGATTGCGTCTTAACTTTCAGAGGATCTGGTTTCGATTATCGGGAGCTGCATGAAATATCATAGTCACTTTCTAATTTTCAGAGGTTCCCCTAGTCAACAATAGCTCATTGTCAGATGCCATCATTGAAAAATTGAGCACCTTATACTTGAATAATTCTTATTTTGATTTTAGAATTCCTCAGAATCGAAAAAGACTCAATGTCACATTCCAAATAAACTTTTAAAACATCATGTTGAAACAGTCAAGGTCGTCCATTTCTTCTTATTTTATTCAGACTCTCAACGACCAGAAAATAGCTAACTTAATAATCCCTAACTACATCATAACTGTAAATCACTGGTAGTCATTTTGTTTGAGCATGGAATTGTCAAATACAATATGAAGAGAATTGAGTATGGAATTGTCAAATACAATATATCGAATTGCCAAATACAATATGAAGAGCATCGAGTATGGAATTGTCAAATACAATATAAAGAGCATCGAGTATGGAATTGTCAAAAACAATATGAAGAGCATGGAGTATGGAATTGTCAAATACAATATGAAGAGCATCGAGTATGGAATTGTCAAATACAATATGAAGAGCATGGAGTATGGAATTGTCAAATACAATATAAAGAGCATCGAGTATGGAATTGTCAAATACAATATGAGGAGCATCGAGTATGGAATTGTCAAATACAATATGAAGAGCATGGAGTATGGAATTGTCAAATACAATATGAAGAGCATGGAGTATGGAATTGTCAAATACAATATGGAGAGCATGGAGTATGGAATTGTCAAATACAATATGAAGAGCATGGAGTACGGAATTGTCAAATACAATATGAAGAGCATGGAGTATGGAATTGTCAAATACAATATGAAGAGCATGGAGTATGGAATTGTCAAATACAATATGAAGGGCATGGGGTATGGAATTGTCAAATACAATATGAAGAGCATCGAGTATGGAATTGTCAAATACAATATGAAGAGCATTGTGACTGTTTGGTTGTATCTGGATGTCATTGAGTAATTGAGAAATAATTCATGGCAGGTATATGGTTATTGGAAATTTAACCATTGGCTAGGCCTTTATATTCGAATTTTACACAGAGCGTTAGCGAGGGGTTAAATTTACGAATATAAAGGCCAAGCCCATGGTTACATGACAATAACCATATACCTGCCATGAATTATTTCGATTCTAATAAGACAAAAAATGGAATTTTCCTTTTTGAAGCGACCTAAGAGAAGGTGGATTTCCCGTTTCCATTGCTGTCTGAGTCTATGACGTCACAATTCACAATCTGACGTTTTCAAACAGATGCAAGTTCAAAATCCAAATCGAAAGCAAAATAATACACATTCACGTGTCTGAATGGCATGATCAAGTTAAAAAATGTTCTTAACACGTATTTCCTTCACAAACTAAGACAAACAAAATTAATAATATGGCTGTTTTGCATCCCTTTTACTCTTTTTCGGACACCATTTGCGCATGTGCGAAAGATACGGTTATCGAGTATTATACTGGTTAACGATTAACAGGAGCCATGTTAGAATATCAGACAAAATTCTTGAATGTGTTTTCCGTAGGGGACAATGCTAAACTTTGATCCCATTGGTGGTTATCTTGGATGAGTTGCTGGTCTGCCATGTATCATTTACCGTTCTTTATGCAACTTTGGTATTTATTATATTTTGAAGGGAACTGTCTAAGGAATATTGTGACTAAGTTTACTTATACGGTTAAATTTAAATGTACGTTCCCCACTGACGGCCATATTCCTGCTCATCCCATCTAACATCTATTGTGACCAAGTTGTTTCCAACTTGCCCAAGGGTAAAATCATTGTAAGTATTCCCATACTCAGTCCAACATAAAAATATATTTTCCACTGGTGACCATAATGGACCTACTTCAACATTAATTTTGTGTCTCATTTTTGAACCGCAATCATAGCAAAATCATTGTGATCAAGATCGATATCAATTGGGCAAAAGTATTAAAGGATAAGATCTCTAAATATCTTGTAATGGTCAATTAAGAAATAATGCTTCTAACCGGTGGCCATCTAGGTTAAATTGAAAACCCGATTACATTTTTTACAGTTGTCAAGTGTGATTCCAAATGTAACAGTCTTTTATCAATCGTAAATTTTTGTACTTTTTTTCTTCTTCTCTTGCAGATCGTCCCGTTTATCAGTCGTCAGCCAGTATCAAATCCACGGCTTCGCTTTGAGCTGAAACCCGGAAAAATATGCAAAAGGCCATGTGCTAATCACTTTTTAACCAGTAGAGCGTTGCCGGGTACAAACTCATTAACTGTCTTTTAGATTGTAACCCATTCATTAACGGGCGAAAAGTCTGTAATTTTTTTAAATAACCAATTTAGACCTATATAATGAATAAATTTCTTGTCATTTCTAGTACAAAAATAAACGATTTTTTTTCAAACATTATCTTTTTTTTATTGATATTTGCAAAATTTGCTGTTAAAATTGTACTAAGGAGCTTTCAGTTTTCTGTAAATATATTGAAGCGTATGTAGTGTACGCTAGCGGTATGATAATTGCACTGGTAGACAAACGCATTTTGTGAGATGACGATTATTTGTAAACTTAACGGACCCATCATGGTTGTAGCTACATATAAAACAAAATTAACGGACAATTCGCTCGGTTAGCAGAATGACTAGTGTGAAATAAGAGTATTGTCCAGTTGTATTGTTTCTATACAAAGTACGAACACATTCAGTCGGATTTCCGAACTGACGCTCTTTCGTTCCACAATTAATAACAAATTTTTCACAATGTCGTTAGGCCAAACAAAAGTAACAGTCAAAAATAATCTTTTCTCTAATTTCTAGCAAATTTAACCAACGCCTGACCGGTGTGATAAAAAATATTTCTCGTCTCTAGTGAGAGAACAACTTGCGTGAAATTTCCCGCCAAAATATATTCGGAACACAACCTCTGTGTTTTACATAATGCCATTAGAGAAACATTTTCTACAACTTAAACACGTTCATTATGAAATTTCTCACATCTTGTTAAATAAATTTTCAAATGTTTAAAAACTCGGCAAGCCTCGTTTTTAAACATTTGCAAAATTTATTTAACTCGATGTGAGAAATTTCATAATCAACTTAGTTCTCGTTGTAGAAACTATATATATTCAATAATCAATAGTTATGACATTTGAAATTGGCCCTAATTGTACACATTTATCTTTTTGAAGTTTTTGTCTCGAAGATTATAAATAGATAACCACGTTGTTATCAACATAATCTAGCACTAAAACTAAAATCCCAATCCGTAAATCTGGGACTAATGTAATAAATATTTTAAAAAATTAGTCTTTAATATTAAAGATTTAGTGAAAAAAATTTAAACGGCGGGACATAAATATTGGCGTTCCGGTTATAATACGAAGAAAGGATATATCTTTATTTCCCTTATAAATTGGGGCAAAAGTGCGACGCGAGAATTTCCTTGTTTATTCCAAGGCCGCCGGATCTGCCTTTCGAAAAGTGGGTTTTGCTTTTCTTGTCAATTTTTCGCCTTAACTCTGCATGAAATTGAATACTAAATCCAGATCTGCAAATGAAACTGATTTCGGCAAATGTCATTTTTAATCAAGAAAACTCTAAGTTAATTTTTTGAAAAAAAAATAGCAAAACAAATTTAAGGAAAACCAACTTGAAAGCCCCATTTTTACATGCACGAGATTTATGCCAGTATGCGAATTTATACGTGTTTAAAATTACAGTACAGTAATATTTGTTTAGTATTTTTGCTATGCATTTATATGATTTTAATGCGAGTTACAAAGTCAATTACAAGAAGCGACATGTACAAAAAAATAACACAATTCATTAGATCTTGCAATTTGTAAAATGATAGATAAAAAAATTATAAGTTAGCAAATTCCTTATCCAAAACGGCAAAATCATAACCAATCTACAGAGAGAGATCAGTTCATTGTTTGCTTGTACGTCAATAAATTCAATGATTCCAATCAAAATTGTAAGGCCGTTTTTGCCTTTTCATAGACAGAAACAGTAATTTAATTTCAAAATACCGGTGTTCCGAGTTCACATTACATTCCATGTAAATTCACAAATGTGCAAATATGTATTTATATAATACATTTGTCCATCAAGTCGTGCAAATTTGTACACTTTGTTACGTTTATACACATGATGCTGCATTCACACGTAGTATTTGAACACTAATGCAAATTTGCATACCTACGTTAATTAAAAAATACACAAGTGTTTAAAACTGCTTGTAAATGGGGCTTCATTTGCACTCCTATAAACCTAAATTCATACAAAAAAAACAAAAAATATAAGAAATAAA
>MJUU01053870.1:0-24863 GCA_002080025.1 Modiolus philippinarum | reverse complement strand
TATATATATATATATATATATATAATTTTCGGTGGAAGGGGCAGTGCTTTTTAGAAAAAAAAATTTCTGGTCTGCACCTGGGTAAGAAAAAATACTACTCGATTCGTCCATTTGGGAAAAATGCCTTGCACAACAAATTTTCCTTGCTTAGTGTATATGGGGAAAAATAATGTAGCCCGCGAAGAGGCCTAAATATTTCCTGGCTCGGTTGAAAATCCGACCCCCTTGAAGATCAAATGGTCCATACCTTTTCTATAGCACATCGATATATTTTCCCTGAAACTTTTGGACAAAGAGGTATGGCATTTTAGGCGGAATTTTTTCCCTATATTAGGCCATTTTCAAAATATGCTGAAATTTTAGGAATAAATTTAAAATATGCCACACTTGTATGTTTTCAGACATATAAGCAATCGAATATGGCTGTAAATAGTCGTTTGTGTCAATTTGAGCTATTTTACAGTGTTTGGAAAAGTGAAACTACTCGAAGGACACTGAGAACCAAAACCAAAACCAAAACCAATCTTTTCACTTGCCATTCCAAATGGCAGTTAGTTTAGTTTGGTTCTGGAAGTGTCATGCAACGAATTTTAACAAAAAACTTAAAAATTTGTGAAAATCTGTCAAAATTTCTTTCAAGAGGCAAGTTCAGTGACTGAATCTTTTATCAAAAAGTATAAAAATGCATGTGAATTTATTTATTTATGATAGTGTATGTAAAAGATGACCTGTTCAAACAGTTTTGGAGAAAATTTGATGCATTTGCAAAGGACATTTATTCATGGAAAAGTGGTCATACCTCTTTCATACGACAACTTATTTCACCCCTCAACGAGACAGAAATAATAATATGATCTCTGAGAAATGCCTTTTTTATGTAAGATATAATAAACTTGACTCCAGCGATGTTGAGGTCACCATGGGTATCAGATAAGCTAAGAAGACTAATAAATCAGAAAAACAAAACTTACAGCAAAAGAAAGCAAAATCCAAAAAATTTTAAACAACTCAAAAAAGAAGTTCAGAAACAACTCAGAACTGCTTGCTGGCAATATATATTGATAAACTCATCTATGATTTGCCAGAAGATAAATCATTAGAAAAAAGCAATTCAAAACCCAAAAAGCTATTTATCTACATCAAAAGCACAAGAATGATAATTCAGGTATAGCACTCTTGAAAAAAGAAGGATCACTGATATCTGACACAGAAGAAAAATGTAACATCTTAGATAATCAGTTCCAATCTGTATTAACCAACGAAGCAGACACAAGTATCCCAGACAAAGGTGAAAGCCCACACCCTACAATGCCAGATATAAATATAACCATCAAAGGAATTACAAAACTATTATTAAATCTGAACCCCCACAAAGCTCAAGGGCCAGACAACATGAATGATAAAGTGTTAAAAGAACTACATGAACAAATAGCACTAATCCTACAGTTCATATTCACCAAATCACTTGCCACTGGAGTAACACCGGTAGACTGGAAACGTGCAAACGTAGCACCTGTGTTTAAAAAGGGAGAAAAATACAAACCTGAAAATTATCGTCCAATTATCACTCACATGTATCTGTTGTAAGCTAATGGAGCACATCATTAGAAGTAACCTCATGTCACATCTAGATAAAAATAACATCTAATACAACTTACAACATGGTTTCAGAAAACAACGCTCATGTGAATCTCAACTCCTTGACTTCATTCAAGAACTTTCAAAAAACAACAGTAACACTCAAATTGATCTTATCATTATTGATTTTGCCAAGGCATTCGACAAAATTATTACCACACCGCCGTCTTCTCTACAAATTGAATTTCTATGGAGTAAAACACAACACACTAAATTGGATAAAAGCAATTCTAACAGACATAACTCAAATAGTTGTAATAAATGGCATCACATCATCCTCAGTTGCAGTAACATCAGGCGTATTCCAGGGCACAGTCCCTGAGCCAATATTATTTCTAATTTGATTAACGATTTCCCAGAATATCTTCAACACAGTTAACTTAGATTATTTGCAGATGACAGCATCATATATAAAGAAATAAAAAACCAGGAAGACTGTTCCACACTTCAACAAGACTTAAATGCAGCAGCACAGTGGGAAATGGCTTTCCACCCCGATAAATGTACAAAACTTACAATTTTTCATAAAGGCACATATTCAACCATGACTACATTCTCCACAATCATACACTTGAATCTGTAACATCTGCGAAATACCTAGGCATAACTCTACAATCCAATCTTAAATGGAACAATCATTATAACAACATCATTTCAAACAGAAATAAAACTCTAGGATTCCTTAAACGAAAACCTAAAATTTCAAACACCGACATAAAATCCATAGCATACAAAGCACTAGTCTAAGCTCGAATACAGTTGTAGCGTCTGGGATCCACACACTACAAATAGAAATGGTTCAGAGACGTGCAGGCTCGCTATGTATATAACAGGTACCATAATGCTTGTAGTGTAACAAGCATGACTGACACTCTCCAATGGCCTACATTAGCTGAGCGCCGTCTAAAAACCTGACTAGTCATCTTCTACAAATTTGTCAATCATCCTTAGGGACCGACCATTTAACCTGAAGGGGGGGGGGGGGGGGGNATTTTTTTCGCGCTCAAAATCTATTTATTTTTTTCACGTGTATCGACAAAATATTTTTTTTCAAAATTAACATTATTTTTTTGGGCAGAAAGCCTCCATCAGAAAATTTTTTTTCATTATTTTGGCAGCCAAAATATTTTTTTCACATAAAATCAGATCCAAAATATTTTTTTAGAAAAAAACCATAGCCCCCCCCCCTTCAAGTTAAATGGTCGGTCCCTTATAGCTATTCCATCAGACCATCTCATTCTCACAGACAGAAGAACAAGACACCTTTAGACACATACAGACTTCAAAAGATACATACAAATGGTCATTTTTTCCTCATACCATAGTACAATGGAACAACCTACCACAAAACATATCATCCAATGCACAACAGTTGACAGTTTCAGAGACCAGCTAACTCCGGCTGTTCTCTGTCCAATCATAAACATTTAAACATATTTTTCTGATTTTAATCACTTCTGTAAATATAACACATCTGTTATTATTATTTGTTTTGGCTTGTAAATAAATACCACAGGGACCGGTAACATACGATATTGATAGACCGGGTCCCATATATATGTATAACAATGGGACCCGGTCTATCAATATCGTATGTTACCGGCCCCTGTGATAAATACTGATAAATCTTATCACGTGTAATGGATGTGGATGGTCTTCCAAACATTTAGATTTTATCTGCACTGAAGAGACATAAGTTGTCGAAATGCGCATATGCAGAAAATGAATTTGTAGTAACTTCGGTATTTAGTTATTTGTTACCACTGGGTCGATGCCTCTGCTGGTGGACTGTTAGTCCCCGAGGGTATTCACCAGCCCAGTAGTCAGTACTTCGGTGCTGACCCGAAAGCCGATTCTTTTTGAAACCTTACAATATCTAAATTTTTGTAAATTTTGTTGAAACTAAGGAGTATCTCCCTCATGCAAAGCTCTGTCCTTAGCTGATTTTGGCTTTACATTTAGATCATTTTGGTTATTTGTTCTCTATCAGTTTTTGAATATTTTTGAGATAATGGTCTTCCAAACATTTAGATTTTATCTGCACTGAAGAGACATAAGTTGTCAAAATGCGCATATGCAGAAAATGAATTTGCAGTAACTTCGGTATTTAGTTATGTGTAATGGATGTGACTGATTATGTCCCTTGACGAAATTGGATTTTTAGTGTTTATGAATTTTAGAACATTCGTTTTACAATTTAAATCAATGGGACTTATTATAATTGACAGTAAATGTGTTTATTTCATATTTATTTTGTTTAATATTTGGTTTTACATATCTTTTGTCTTTACTTTGAAAATTTAGATTTCTTTCCTTACTTTTCTGAAGTAGTTTTACTTGAGATATATATAGATATGTTCAGCTATCATTTTTCAGGTTCTCGAGGTCAGGACTGGGTAACTGCACCATTCAACGTGTAGAATGGGTGTTAGTCTCTCGGGGCCAAGACATGCAGGCTAACGGCGGCGCATACCGTAGTTAAGGGCTTTGAGTTTTTCATAGTCCTTCTACAAACCAAAGTTCGACCCACCAAGGTAGCTGGATTGCGAAGTCTAACGACAATCAACCAAACACCATGGGAAGAACAACGTTCCAAAATTATATTGCAATGGAATGGACATCCCTCCAACTTAAAAATGCCGTGAGAGACCTATACAGGTATTCAAGCCAATAAACCACCATACTACTACTCATTCTTCAGTAGTGGGTGGAATATTCTTACTCCACATCAAAAAGCAATCTGAATTAGATTGCAGTTCGCATGAAAGCTAGTCTTTCAACCTCGAGCACTTTTGGCTTATACACCTTCTAAAAAAGCAGTCTGAATTAGACTGCCACTCGCTTGAGAGCCAGCCTTTCAACCTCGAGTCCTTTTGGCTTTACACACTTTGGCAATATGATTTGGATACTTTCTAAAGTCTTAAAACACAACGCGAAATATTCGTTTGGCCAAGTTTAAAATGCTTTCTTTTCGTTTCAAAGTTGCTTTTCCATTTGGAATTCATCTTGATTCTTGTTGATGTTTAACTGTTGTACATTTGTAAATAAAGTATTCGAAATGTTTGAATTGTTATGTTCAGCCATATACTGATATCAGGTATCCTGCATACGAATCAGGGGCGAAGTATCTGCCACTACACGCCCAGAATGGACTAATACATCTAGCCCATCTGTTACAAAATGGTGCCGTGACCAGGATACCTGTTCCCTCAGTATTGGTTTGAATTTTTGTTTGATCATTGTTATTTTGTGTTCTTGTTGTCATCATTCTTGATTAGGATGATTAGGTTTGAACAAAAACCTTGTACTTTTGATGGTGTTAGTTACGATGTTGAGACTTTTTTGTCCAGTTTGAGGCAGTTAGTCTATGGAACAATTGGTCTGTATCTGACATGGCTTGTCAGTTAGTTATTTGTTTACGCGGAGAAGCACAAACTGTTCTACGTTTTCTTACATCTTCTCAGATTGAAAGTTATGATTATTTGAAGAAGTTGCTTTTGCAAAGGTTTAATCCAAAGGAGAGGTTGGCATTCCACAAGTTTCAATTAACAAGTTGTAGTGTTATGTCTGGTGAGCCAATAAGTGAATTTGGACATCGTTTCAAGCTTTTGTGCCAACGTGCACATCCTGATCATTTTCATGATATTCAGTCCTACTTTGTTGACATATTTTTAAACAAGTTGGACAAGGATATGTCCAGATTTATTCACTTTAAACACACAAAGAGTTTGGATGAGGCTATTCAGTTGGCTATTGAGTATGAATCTTATGTATTGTCAGATTCTGAAGGTAGTGATTCAAAAGTTACAGTTGAAGATCACTGTATTATTAACTGTTTGACGTCTGGATTTGACAAGATTGTAAAAGTTTTTAAAAACTTAGTTTATAGTAGAAAAGGTAAACCAAAGAAATGTTTTCTTTGTTGGGAAGTTGGACATATAAGAGCCAAATGTCCAAACAAGATAGTTAATAGTTGTGATACAGTTGTTACCAGTCTGCCTCTAGTTGGAGTAAGGGGCAACGTTTGTAAAAATGATGTGAAAAAGAAAGTCAAAAAATGCATATTTTCTAAAGAGAATTTATTTCAAGGATGTTCAGTTTGTTCCTGTATTCATTTTGTAAATGAGTTGTCAGAGTCTTGTAAACCTGATTTTATTGAAGTTGGTTAGTTTCTATGAAATGTTTTTATCTGTTTTATCATTTGTATTTTGTTTCATGGTTCCATATAGTTTTTGGCATGATTTGAGTTGAGAGGTTTTGTCATTTGAGCCTGAGTAGCATCTACTCTACTTCTCAATGACACTGTACTTTATTGTAGTTCACCTTGAAGTTTTGTTTGTTGATTTTTGACATTGAGTTTATGCTTTTCTCATAGTGTGTTTCTTTTGATATTGGTATATTCAATGTATGTTGAGTAGTTTCTTTGATTGATTTGGTTTATTTATTGTTGGGATATTTGCTCGTTGATTTGGACTTTTAACTTGTCTAAACAAGTATTTATGTTTAGTCTTGTTATGGGTGTCCTGTATTTTGACTTTAATTAGTCATGGCAGAAACCACTAGATGGACAGCCAGATGGTGTATGGAGAATTGCCAGTTGATAAGTAAGCAGCTACTGTATCAGAAGCACTTTCTTACTTGTCAAATTACAACGTTGGATTTAGAACCCGAAAACTTAACGTTTCATAAGTTTTCGTGAGATCTACAATGGTGGACGATACCTGGTACAACTCGAACCAGATCATCAGTAGACTTGTTTTATCAACCGTTTGGAGATTGAAGAATTAAAATCGAAACCGTCTAAGAAGACAATTTTTCCAAATGCATTCCGTACCTTTTCCGATGGTGATTTGGACAATACTGTGAACATTCGTCAGAAATAACAGGAAAATTCATTCACCGTAAATTGTATATTTATACAGTGTTTAGTTTGCACATCCATATTTTGAACTGTGTTTAACTCAAATGCAACTTCGTCGACATTTGCGTTTTAAGGAGGGAGGATTGTAATGGATGTGACTGATTATGTCCCTTGACGAAATTGGACTTTTAGTGTTTATGAATTTTAGAACATTCGTTTTATAATTTAAATCAATGGGACTTATTATAATTGACAGTAAATGTGTTTATTTCATATTTATTTTGTTTAATATTTGATTTTACATATCTTTTGTCTTTACTTTGAAAATTTAGATTTCTTTCCTTACTTTTCTGAAGTAGTTTTACTTGAGACATATAAAGATATGTTCGACTATCATTCTTCAGTAGTGGGTGGAGTATTCTAACTCCACATCAAAAAGCAATCTGAATTAGATTGCAGCTCGCATGAAAGCTAGTCTTTCAACCTCGAGCACTTTTGGCTTATACACGCTCTAAAAAAGCAGTCTGAATTAGACTGCCACTCGCTTGTAAGCCAGCCTTTCAACCTCGAGTTCTTTTGGCTTTACACATTTTGGCAATATGGTTTGGATACTTTCTAAAGTCTTAAAACACATCGCGAAATATTCGTTTGGCCAAGTTTAAAATGCTTTCTTTTCGTTTCAAAGTTGCTTTTCTATTTTGAATTCATCTTGATTCTTGTTGATGTTTAACTGTTGTACATTTGTAAATAATAAAGTTTATCGTTCAAGGATAAACTGATTTAATTAATTGAGTTTATTTATACCAATTTTTCCGGAATTAATCCCCGTCGGACCGTACCGGTTTTTCCCATACTACCTGTTGTGACGTCAGTTTACACCTGCAACTTTGTAACAGGCTGTTGGCTTTCTTTACAAAATGTGTGATTTCCGATCAACGGTTGATAACCTTATAAGTAAACATTCTCCGCCAGGAATTATCATTATCCAACTTGGATCAAATGATCTGTGCACAAAACCAGGATTGGAAATTTTTTCCGACATTGAATGTGACATTCTCCGCCTCCGGATCGATCCGAGCTTTGGCACCTGGAATCAAACTTATTTGGTCCGATATCCTTATGAGAAGATATTGGCATAATGCTAACAATGGGATACATTGTTGGTTAAAAATCTGTTATTGAGCTTCGGCGGCTCTGTTATTAGGCACCAAAATATACGTGCTACTGAGAAGAATCTATACATATATGATGGTATACACTTATCAAATCTTGGTAATGACATTTACTTAAATAACATTCAAGGCGCACTCGAGTACTTCATATACTCAAGCAAATCAGGTGTATTTCCGTCAGAGTGACTTAAATAAACGTACCAGTTTTCGGACAAAATATTAAATTTGTTCAAAAATTTTATTTTTCTAATTACAAGCCTCATGCCCGTCTTTTCCTGCCTTTATTTTGTAGTATAATTTTAAATTGCATATGGGTTTGCGTGGCGGTGAGTGGATTCTCCACTCATTTGGCGGGATATGGCAAGATGAAGGCGGGTCATGTCGGACCAATATTGTACGTTCGCTTATATTTCGGTGTTTATCTCCTGTGGTTTCACAGGGATCCGGATACCTACAAAATGTAATTACAATCTACCCTAGGTAGCCCGGTGCCTTCTTTGAAAAATTGAACATCCAGAGAGGCGAGTTCCTGAATTGGTACCGATTCGGAACAGGGGTTGGACATCTCTGAATAAACCAGAGAGTTCGGATTTTGGAATATTTGCGGCGTATGGGGTTCGTGGTCCCGTTGATGTCTCTAAGTTCCATAGAGGATTGTAGCTTTCGTTGCAATACCAGCGAAGCCCAGGTTTGCCAAAGAACTCTTAGTATTATCGGTAGTGGTCTGGAATCTTCTTCTTGCCATATCGTGTCCACGCAAATTTTACTGTGGCCAAATTCTGCCATTTATATTGGTTGTTAGTTATATTGTTATTTACTAGTGGAATTTGCAAACAAATACCAAATGCAATAAACAAGCAAGAAACGAATATTTGATTAATAAAGTTTATCGTTCAAGGATAAACTGATTTAATTAATTGAGTTTATTTATACCAATTTTTCCGGAATTAATCCCCGTCAGACCGTAACCGGTTTTTCCCATACTACCTGTTGTGACGTCACTTTACGCCTGCAACTTTGTATCCCACCCACCGTCCCTCTTCGCCCTACCTCATGTAAATAACAATTACCAAAGTAAAGATTCTGCTGCTGTTTTTTAATGTTTTTCCAGGTTCAGCTTTCCAGTGTATGGCCAATGAGCATGTTAGACTCATCAGAGTTCGGAAAATCAGTGAAATAGAGACATTTGCGAGGACTCCATGGTCTACATTATTTGGTGCAGAGAATATACAGATTATTGCTCGTTGTTTATAGTTTGCGTATGCGGAAAGCGTACAGTTCGTACTTGTATGAATTATTTTTTACCTAGAACATTTACAAGGATTGAACATAATCCGTTTTAATTGAAAATCGAACATTTGATTTAAATATCTTTTTAGTTAATTGAAAATTGAACATTTGAACTACTATTTAGTAATATCTTTTTTACTTGACTGAAAATCTAACATTTGAACTAATATCTTTTTGTTTTAATCAATGTAAAATTAATATTTTAACTTGTTTAAATGGATATAGTATATTGTCAAATAAAATGTTGTCACAGTTTCAGGGCTGGGCGGGATATGGCAAGATGAAGGCGGGTCATGTCGGACCAATATTGTACGTTCGCTTATATTTCGGTGTTTATCTCCTGTGGTTTCACAGGGATCCGGATACCTACAAAATGTAATTACAATCTACCCTAGGTAGCCCGGTGCCTTCTTTGAAAAATTGAACATCCAGAGAGGCGAGTTCCTGAATCGGTACCGATTCGGAACAGGGGTTGGACATCTCTGAATAAACCAGAGAGTTCGGATTTTGGAATATTTGCGGCGTATGGGGTTCGTGGTCCCGTTGATGTCTCTAAGTTCCATAGAGGATTGTAGCTTTCGTTGCAATACCAGCAAAGCCCAGGTTTGCCAAAGAACTCTTAGTATTATCGGTAGTGATCTGGAATCTTCTTCTTGCCATATCGTGTCCACGCAAATTTTACTGTGGCCAAATTCTGCCATTTATATTGGTTGTTAGTTATATTGTTATTTACAAGTGGAATTTGCAAACAAATACCAAATGCAATAAACAAGCAAGAAACGAATATTTGATTAAAGTATTCGAAATGTTTGAAATGTTTGAATTGTTATGTTCAGCCATATACTGATATCAGGTATCCTGCATACGAATCAGGGGCGAAGTATCTGCCACTACACGCCCAGAATGGACTAATACATCTAGCCCATCTGTTACACACGCATGCGCAAAAAATGTGACGTCAACTCTTCAACCACCTGAAGTTTTGATGGAAATCCAAAGAAGAAGAAGAAGAAACTCATGTGGAACAGGAAAAATATTCTGATGCAGGATTGTTATTTTTCGAGTGAAAATATTGAAATGTTCAAATCAATATGGACGCTTCAAATTGCCTACATACCGACGAAGAAAGTCTTTTGATATTGCCAAATTAGCAGAATAGCAGAATGTGAAAATATCGCAAATTTCATACGCTTTAGATTATTTGAATTTTAGAAAATTAATACAGTTCTAAGAATTTTCCGCTAAGAAGCATAGACCCCCATCCCAAATACAAGAAAAAAACAAAGAAAAAAAACACACATGAACTTAAACAGATAGGAATATAAAAAAAAAAATAAAAAAAATTAGATAGAAAAAATAATAAAAAGAAAACAACAAAATATAATGATAATACAATAAAAAAAAAGAGAAATGGCTCTAGAGAAATGATAACAAGACAGTAGTACATATATTCAGTTTTCCGAACTGAAAACCTAGAGAGAAAGTACCTTACCAGTAGACGAAGTAAGTTTATTCCTTTCTTCAAGGATGACCAAAAACTGTATATATATAGTTGTTTATTATTTTGATGCAACAGGATATCTTTTCTCCAGATAGCAACTATTATATGACAACGTTATAACACCAAGTAAAAAATCCGTAAAAGGCCTGATCGAATAATATGTCATTTTAGGCGATTATCAAGATCAAGGATCCATATAGCTCTTATGAAACACCAGATCCGCCAGACATTAATGGGGTCAACTTTACTTATGCTTTAGTTTTATAGCTTTGTTCATTTGTTTATTAATTTTTTGTATTTGTAAGATTTCTACCATTTTGCCTTTGCGTAATAAAAAGAATATCCGAACTAAAATTCAGAATAACAACAAGTGGTTTCTTACGACAACTTATTTCACGAAAAATAAAAATCCTGCATCAGAATATTTTTACTGTTCCACATGAGTTTAATTGGGGTTTTGTTCTGATTATAATCATATTATATTTTATGGTCAGGTATATTGTTTTGGACACCATACAGTTCTTGGTGTCAAGTAGTTTAAATTCATTGTGTGCCTGTGTTCTTCCATTTCTGATACCATATATAAATATATATGCGTTTTGACAAAAATAATAATAATACAGTACAAAAATAGTATTTATAATGGTAAAATCTATGATATAATTTTATCACTATATCAAAATTTATTAACTATCATGCTGGATACCGACGATATACAAATTACTGGTGTTAAGTAAAACTCTTTTTGTCATCCACTGATTCCACAATATTCGAGATTTGAGTTATAAATATTGATTTTATTATTTTTTTTCATTTTATTGAAGGCGGTTTTGTTTAAGTTTTGGCTTCATCAATGCAGTCACCTTTGTGTGACATGTACAACAAACGACAAAATCATTTTACCTTTATGATGACGCAAGGCAATGTTTTTTCCAAAATTATTGCTTTGACATTTAGCACAATCTGGGCACTCAGACGCTAAGAATAGTCGTCATATATAAACATCATTAAACCTGGTTAAACCCGCCATTTTCTTTATAAAATGCCTGTTCAAAGTCGGGAATATGACGGCTTTCATAAACTGTTTTAAATTGAGTTGAATGTTCTCGAAATTGCGGTAGGTCTTACGGATTTTCCTTAATGGTCGCTCCCTCTATTTGCTTCGGAATTTTGTTGATTCTTGGACATATACATACAAATTAAGATTCACAAGAGTAAAACAAATATACAAACAGGAACATGTTATATTTCAAAAACGGGTTTCTTTCTTTCTACACTATAGAGATGCTGAACATTTAACTATTGAAGTTTGGTCTCGACAAGAGTCTTTTTGCACTTCATAGCTTAATTAGCCCGGGGAGGCCTAACCTAGTATGCATTGACTCGACAAAAGTATATTAAAACTTCATTACTCATGGAGTGGAGATGCCACTGCAGCTACCGAGTAAGTCTGTTCCCGATCATCATCATTTAAAAGCAAACAAACTGTTAGTAAGGCTAACAAAGCGATGGTTTGTGCCTCCCTATCACCAACTTCCACAGCGACTTAACCCTTTCCCCCACCCCTCTTGCATGTCAATTGAAAGCGACCTTTCTAGAGCATGCATGATGACATCTCTGAACAACAAAATGATTCCTGCTCATATTCTTCTTGCTAAATCGACATGTGTATTGTTGAACTGTTGCCAGTCTGGCTCTGTGACACGGCATTTCCACAGAAGTGACATAAGAGGGTAGGAATGGGGGTATCCTGATGACGGTTAACGGTAAATAATTAGGCCAAATGACGTTAACGGTAATATTTATGCCTTCACGATAAATTTGCTGGATATTTCTACAAACATTCGTTTTGATGATTGACGATATGTTTTTTCTCCAAATAACGATAACGGAACAAAATTCAAGTATTTTCGTGAATCACGCTAATATATTTTTGACGATTAACGGTAAAATTTTGACCCATTTGACGTTAACGATAGCTGAAGAGAGGCGTTTGACGGTTAACGACAAAGGGCATTCACACCCTCACATAAGATCACATAAGAAAAGATCTTGCCTCCTTAATGTATTTTTCTTCTTCATAATAGTACCAAAAGTTGCATTATCGTACTTAACAAATACAGTATGATTTATTACTATATAAAATATTTAAATTAGAACTACTACACAGTTTAATTTATCATAGTATGTAAAACAACGGCAGTAGAATACCGAAGGAACAAAATACAAGATTACTTAAGTCCAGAGACAAGGCAAAAGCAAGATCACCAGAAGACGAAAGACCAAAGATACCACATGCCAACAGAACACACAAAAACTACAAATACAACACAAAAAACTAAAGCACTAACAGTGTGAACTCTGAAAAAAGGTGATATCAGGTGCTCCGGAAGGGTAAGCATGTCCTGCTCTGTATACGCTTTCCTTCTGCTGGTGTCCACTGTAGGGCAGTCTTTGTTACTGATGTATTATCTTTCCTGATCACATGACCAAGTCATCTGAATTGTCTCTGTGTAATTATTATTAACAAATATTTTTTCTCCAGTTTATATACTAATAATATTTTTATCTTTATTTGAAATCTTCCTTGGCCAGTATAATTTACATAGTTACTTTCTTGAAGAATTTTTGTGTGGAACGCTGAGAGCCTTTGGTTTTCTTTTTGTGAAAGCCTCTAGCGCTCGGCACCATAAAGCAAGACTGAAAGGACATTGCGTTGATATGATATGATCTATGTCTTCTCACCAATGTTATTTGACTTCCATATTTTGTTTAATTGAAAGAATGTGCTTTTGACCTTTGTAATCTTTCCTTTTGCTTTTGATTTGCTGATTGTGCTGTCCAAATATTTTAAATCGTTTAATTCTTGTAACTGCTCACATTCCAGTGTTATCGCTGATGGTAAGAGGTTAGCTGCATAGTCTTTGTTTTTTTATTGATGTTTGAGTCAATGTTTTGCATTTATATTGAGATCGTCCGGTTTTCTCTGAAGATGTTCTGTAGTCGATAGCAAATCAATATCAACTGCAAAGTTTGTCCTTCAGCATTAGTTATTATTATTCTGTGTTTGTTTCCCACTATTTTCCTCAAAGTCCAGTCTTTGGCAACAAGGAACAGCATCGGTGACATTATGCATCCTTGTCGTACTCCGCTGCAGATATTAAACCACTTTGTCAGATTGTTGATTTGTATGACACTACATGAGAAGTTATTGTAGAAGCATTTGTGTTTTTAACAAATTTTCCGGTAAACCATGATTTGAGTATATCTCGTAGGCTGTTTATAAGGATGCTATCTTGTTACTTGACCTCAATATGATTTGAATATATCACATAAGCTGTTTCTATGGATGCTATCAAATGCTTTCAGTAATAATGATCCTGCTATTTCATGATTTAAGGCATTGTTCTATGATGTTTCTTAACGTAAACATGAGGTCGATACATCCCATCCCAGATCTATATCCAGCTTGCTATTTACTGATAATCATTTGAATCTCATGCATATTTTACACATGACCTTGCTTGATACAGACAACAATGTTAGTCCTCTCCAGTTTCATCGAGTATACCATCATTAGATTTTACCATTATTTTCTTTTCATTTGTTGAGATACAACTGTTGTTTCAGTTTTTCTTGTCCCTTTCCCCTTGGAATTTGAGATTTGCAAGCCTCTTTCTTTCTACATGTTTATCTAATATCTCGCCTTCCAAAGTAGAAAAGATAATTTTTAAAGGCCTGTATAAGGTCAGCACTAGTAATTTGTTGTAGCTTTTCTTCGGATCGACGAATCATTTTTCTTGTCAGGGGAGGGTTTGGATCCAAGAAAACGAGTTTAACCCCAATGCAATTTTTGCGACTGTCCCAAGTCAGGAATATGTTGGTCATTGGCTTGTCCTTGTCTTCTTATCAAATTTTAGTTTCTTGATATTTGGGTTATTGGATGTGGTTTGTTTCCATTGATTTATTCACTTTTTTAGCTTTTTGGTGCCATTTAGGGCTTGCTATATGGTGTGAGGTTCCTCACTGTGTTGAAGACCGTACGGTGACCCCCTAGATGCTTTGTTTTGGGTCGTTTTAACCTGGATATTGGATGTTGTCTCCTTGACATTTACCCCGTTTCCTTTCTTTTTCATATGTTTTATGTTTTTATACTGCATGGTTGTTTTTCCTTTGCTTTTTGGTGTTCGCACACTAATAATTCGAAGAACAACTTCTTCTGTGCGTGGAAGTTCATACCTATATAAAAAGAAGTTCATTGGCTAGAGTATGCGTGTTTGTAATCTCTAATCAATATAATTGATTTTCCAATTTATTTTATAATCTTTATTCCCAAATCGTAAAATTGTGGTTTGGTTCGTCCTCAAGATAAAGGTTCTCTGTTGGCTTACCTTTGCAACCCTTTCTCAAATATTGGACAGTCCGACTTATGTAATGAGCCTATTGTTCCTGTTTGTATTCATTTACCTCATTAGTTACATTTGAACTGTTGCGTTAGCCACGTACAAACGTGTGCACTACAAGTGGCATTTTTACTGTAAAGAATAACTAAATACCGAGGTTACTGTGAATTTACTTTCTGCATATGCGCATTTCGACAACTTATGTCTCTTCAGTGCAGATAAAATCTAAATGTTTGGAAGACCATATACTCAAAGATATTCAAAAACTGATAGAGAACAAATAACCAAATATGATCTAAATGTACAGCCAAAATTAGCTAAGGACAGAGCTATGCATGAGGGAGATACTCCTTAGTTTTCAACATAATTTACAGAAATTTAGATATTACAAAAACAGGAAAACAGCAAACACCTACAATGGCCAGGAACTACAATCACATGCCACAATTTACAAGCAAACTGCACCAGAAAAACAATAATGAAAACAAGAGACAAACATAAATAACGATAGGAACTCGGGATAGCCGGACTTGGTACCGGCACCAGCAAAAGCCAGTGGTAGGGTTAAACCGGTTTATGGGTACCCAAACCTCCCCTTTCTCTATCCCGTTTCCCTATAGTATCATAAACACGCGAATAAAACCCAATACAGGTAGACTACTAACTCCATGCCCACTATCTTGGAACAGAAAAAGCATAAGACAAAACGTAATTTTGAAAGAAGGGTCAAAAAGTGCTCGCCGCTAAACTGCCGGCTAGCTCAAGGAATCTAGTCTGCTGGTAAAACACTGTCGCACTACGGAAGAAAAATCAAACTCAAAACTTCCCGAAGGGTTTGGTAAAGAGTCTTCATGTATTTCAGCAGACATCGGCAGTATCAGTGAGAGGCCAGTATATATGTAAAGTCTTCAGGTCACTGGAATCCAAAGCCAATTTAACGGATTTGTTCAGAATATCTCGTCGATATCCACTATTACGTAAAGAATGTAAGTTACGTCCCAGTTTTTCTGGATTATTAATCAGTTTTTGACATTTTTTAACAACATTTCCATAAAATCGAGGATGAGAAATGCCCTTTGTTATTAGCTGTTTCCGAGTCACGTCATATCTAGATATCAAATGTTCANGGTGGAACAAATGCGAGCGAATCGTACAAGTTGGGATATATACACCCCGTAGGATGGAGCTAGGGGAACGTCGCCGTCAAGAAAGGGGAAATTAGTAATTGTAAAATCAAAATCATCCCTTTTATCATAAACTTTAGTTTTTATTTTACCAGAGTCAATGGTGATACTTAGATCCAGAAAAGGGCAGTATTTAGAATCATTGTTTGCCTTATTTAGTTTCAGTTGTTGTGGGTAAATGGTGTCAACATAAGCCAAAAACTGGGGATTGTCAATAGTAAGGATATCGTCAATATACCTGCTATTATCATTGAAAATAGAAATAAGTTTATCACTATTTGGTATAGTTCCATTTTGTAGTTTTTTCATGAATTCCCGTTCGTAACAGAACAGAAAAAGGTCTGTAATGAGAGGTGCACAATTAGTACCCATGGGGATTCCAATGACCTGATGATAAATTGTAGGGTTCCAAAAATAATCGGCTTTCGGGTCAGCACCGAAGTACTGACTAGTGGGCTGGTGAATACCCTCGGGGACTAACAGTAAAGAAGTATGGCCATTAAGGCGTAAATTTTGTTCATATGTTGTGTCATTTTCAGAATATGCTTAAATGTTGTCGAAAATCGTTTAAGGTGGTCTCCGGTACGTATACTTATTACATATAAAATCAATATAGGCCACATTTGAATGTTTTCTGACTTTACAGCAGTCGAACATGGCTATAAATAGCCTTTTGTGTCCATTTTAGGCATTTTACAGTGTTTGAGGAGATGGTACTACTCAAAGGACACTGAGAACCAAAACCAATTTTTTGTTGCGAACGTATAAACATTTGCATTGCCCTTCCAAATGAAGGTTAGTTTATTTTGGTTCTGGATGTCCTATGCAACGAATTTCAACAAAAACCTACAAAAATTGTCAAAATCTGCCAAAATTGCATTCAAGTGGCAAGTTCAGTAGCTGAATCTTTTATCCAAATGCATGAAAATGCATTTGAATTGATTTTGTCCTGATAGTGTATATAACAGATGACCCGTTAAAGCTTTAATGCATTCTCAAAATTAGTATGCCGAGTGAAATAAATTCACGGGTAAATAGCGATATCTCTTTCTCATGAGAATTAATAATTCATGCAAAAAAAAAATCAGTTGTTGAACTTATTTTTATGGCAAATGTCACGGGAGTAAATCTTCTAAAGTTTTCAAGACAGAAAGTTTTTTTTGCAGATCAAATTTTCAAATAATCAAAAATTTGTAGGGTACTTTAATTTTGATTTTTGATTACTTATTGCAAAAATTTCACTGGTTGAACTTATGTCATTTAATGTCAAATACTAGTATCTGCCAGCGATCTGGTTTTCTACAGTTTTTAAGACAGAACGTTTTTACTTTAAAGGTCAATTATACTTATATAAGAGGTGTGCATAACACTTTGATTTTGATTTTATCATTTATTCCTAAAATACATGTGAGTGTCAAATATTTGCCAACATTGAACATCAATTGCCCAAAGCATCCATTTACAGTTTCCTTTATTTTGCTGGCCAACTAGGTCCTTGTTCACCTATCATAGATGCACAATGTTATTTTGATTTTTAATTTTGACAGCTGTTTTTAATATGGAGTATCCTCCAACAGTATGCATAATTTGTCTTGCTATCTCTCTCAGTTTTCATGACATGAAGTTTTTTTTTTCATTTAAGATGTCAGTTGTTCATAAAACCATACGGGTATTAGTCTGGAATTATTTTTGTCACTCATGAAAAAAAATTGTTGAAAGTAGTTGAAATTTTTTCATATATGGTATTTAGTATTATTGGTATGTCACCTCCCCCAGCTTTCTGTCCTTGCAGAAAGTAATCTGGTTTTCTGCCACATTAACAACTTCCTCTTGTCTTAGCATATGTTATGTAAAGGAAAAGAAATAACTTTTTTTAAATGGGTGTTTGGTTTATTTGAAATATTTGTGATTGCCTGTCATTCAAAAAATGACCATACATATGAACTGAAAAATCAACACTGGATTACGAAAAACTGCAAGGTGTACCAGTATCGAGGTGGTAGTCTTGGAGGATTCAGGTGATAGCCCATGTTTACATGAAATAAAAGTAGAAGGTGTTTTCTTTCAAAATATGCAAAACAATATTATAATCAATATCAACTCAATAAAATTGACCCCTAAGTTCCAAATCATCAAGTTGGTATAAGGTTTTGAAAATATGAGGGTGATAAATAATTACTAAACAAAATTGTCTAAAGAAGAAATCCAAAGGGCAAAAAGGCAAAGCAGGTGCGAAACCAAATGGGAAAATTGTGAACCGCAATGGTCCTGACTTGGTACAGTCATTTCAAAAGAAATGATGGGAGAAATTGCTTTATGGTGCGCGAAACTCAACCTTCCATTGCGGTATAGTGTTCGGTAGTAACTCAACAGCAGTTGCTACTGCAGTGTCGTAGATAGTGAAAAGAAATGACCATCCCAGTACCAAGTCTAAAATCAATCAAAGCCCGCCCGATACTTCAAATTTTTCGAGAAGGGAATGATATCTATAAAAGAACTCTTGTCTAGATTTTCTAAAGCCTTGATTAATAAGGCGGTCACTTTCTAAAGCCTTGATTAATAAGGCGGTCACGGAGATAACTATAAATTTTCTAAAGCCATGATTTATAAGGCGGTCACGGAGATAAACTAAACCAAATGAGAAATTCCGCATAATCGGTCACTGCTCTGTCGTCAGGGGACGACCATTTGATCCTGAGGGGGGCCTGGCAGTTTTAGTCGAGCCAGATTATTTATTTTCAAAATTTTGCGGGCCAGGATATTTATTTTTCGCCGCTCCGGGGTGAAAATTTTTATTTTCAATAACATAATCGTATCGTACCGGTAAATCTAAGGTCAGATTATTTATTTTCCTGGATGTGCAGGACAAATTATTCATTTTCAACTTTTTCAGGGACAGAATATTTATTTACAAAATCTGCCAGCCCCACCCCCCTCCCAAATCAAATCAATTGTCGTCCCCTAATGAAATTGTGAAACAAACAAAAAGTTTGATATAACTATTTTTTTATACGCCCGTCTAATGAGGTACGTATTATGGTATACCGATGTCCGATTGTCCGTCCGTCCGTTTCTTATGTCGCGCTCTAACTTGATAACCCTTTGGCCAATTCACTTCAAACTTTGTAGAAGTATTGGGTATGATGGTCTGACGATCTGTATACTTTTTCGTGAAATTTCAATTTTTCTTAAAAGAGTTATGGGACTTTATTCGTCAATTTTTAGTCAATTTTTCACATGTCGCGCTCTAACTTGATAGCCCTTTGGCCAATTCACTTCAAACTTCATAGAAGTATTCGGTACTATGGCCTGACGATCTGTATACTTTTTCGTGAAATTTCGATTTTTCTTGCAAGAGTTATGGGACTTTATTCGTCAATTTTAATGCAATTTTTCACATGTCGCGCTCTAACTTGAGAACCATTTGGCAAATTCACTTGAAAATTTGTAGAGGTATTGGATATGATGGCCTGTATACTTTTTCTTGAAATTTCGAATTTGCAAGAGTTATGGGACTTTATTCGTCAATTTTAAGGCAATTTTATACATATCTTGACAATCTTGCTTCAAACTTTGTAGAGATATCAAGCTTAATAGCCAGTGAAAGGTGCATTCTAAAATGAGAACCCTTTACCTAAATTACATTAGTGACGGCGGGCGTATCATGCGACTTGGCGCAGCTGTTTATTTACTGTGGTAAAGTCCCTTTGAAGTCTTTTAATCAAGTTGTTTGAAAATCTAAGCAAGTTTTACTGGTAATGAGTTGTATTAAGAATTTGTTTTGTTTGTAGGACACATGAAATAGGTTTATGTGTATACAGAGGTTATGTGCAGTGAATATTTTAACATATTCCTTTTTCATAAAAACAATTTGGTAAGAAAGGGCTCATGTCTTATATAAGTTGTCTATCCTATCCTAGTTATGTAGCTATAATTAATAGATAGGACGTGAATAAATGAGTTGTAGCTATGAAACTTAAGACCTCAAACAAGCACACAAAAAATCATAACACTTCTAAAAAAATTGTAACCTCCAATGTATCCGCACTCACCTCGCTTTAAATTTTTGGTCCTATGACTGACAAAAAGACGCAACGAAATTACGAGAACGAGGAGAAAGTGAAAATTGCAAATATTTTGACCAGAAATTTTCAACTAACCAAAAGAATGTATCTTAAGACCAGGACTTGTTGTTTGGTTGGGCGAACAGAATCAACTACTAAGATCCATTAAAATAATTAATGATCTCATGAGAAGTAATTCCTGACACTACTACTATCAGAAAGGTCAGAAATTTTTTTTTTTAACAAAATTATTTTAAGAAATATGTAGAAAAGAAATGTTACATATTCAAGCAAAATTTCGAAGTAAATTCGGAAGAATGCGTTTATAATGGACCATTGTGAAGATGACATGAGGTTAAATGTATTACGTTAGAATTATATTTGTTTAGTTTTGTTTATTTTCTTCACTTGTTACACGGAACAAGATAACAGCTTTACAGGAATTCCAAATAGGAAGTTTGGTACATTTAAAATTAAGCTGATAAAAACACTTTACAAAACGATTTTGCAGGTTGTATATCATGGGATTAATGTACTGAACCGACCTTTTGTGATAGGTGTTTTGAATCATTGGTTTAGGGCATCGGATAATTTCTAAAATTATTCTACAGAGTAGAGCCATAAGTATTCGTCACTTGTATTTTTTCCTTATTAATTGTGAAGTCAATTCTAATCTGATTTCAATGATAAACTCAGAATCTTGTGGAGTTAACTTGTTTATTTAGACATGATTTTCTGAAACTGTAAATGATTTTATTAAAGAGGAAATGAAATTTCGATGTCACAATTTTTCTTGCATAATAGGGAGTAATGACCATGCACGAATGTTTAAATCAATGATTCTTTAAAATTGCATGTCAGAAAATTATGTCCAAATAAACAAGATTCTGGGTTTATCAGTGAAATTTTCATTGATATTGGATAAGAATTGACTTCACAATAATTTAAAAAAAATGCGGTTTTACATGAAATGAATAGGGAAAATGTAAGTGACGAATCTTAATGAATAGTATTTCGTAGAAAGCTTCAGAGCTTATTGCAATGTTATAATGGATAATTTTATAAGAAGCAGGAGATGCTTACTCTACCGGTGCACCTGATCTCACCTATGGTTTTTTATTGGGTCCGTGTTGTTCATCTGTGTGTGTGTGTGTGTGTGTGTGTGTGTGTGTGTGTGTGTGTGTGTGTCTTCATTTTTCTTTTCTGTGCCGTACTCATGTTGTGTCTCTGTTTCTTTGTTGTTTCCGATGTTGCCATTAACCCTGGATTATTCGTTTTGGATTGACGGTTCGGTTCTCACTTATTTCACTGACGCCCTAACCCAATGTCTTCTAAGTGTGACGTCATCAACTTAAATGTATAGAGTTAAGGATGTAGTAAGGTGAGGTTTTTGCAATTTGTAAAAGTCATTCGGATTTCTCTGATTTTATCCAGTATTACTATGTAAAATATTTTGCCCTATCACCCCCAATTTTCTAGTGATCAAAGTCTTCAAAAGCTCATCTTAAGTCAGTAAGCAAGATTTTATTAGATTGTAGGTTTTCCTTCCATGTGAAACAAAACAATATTGTGTCCATGCTATGCTAAGGTAAAAGTCCAAGAGAGCTTTTCCCGCCATTTTTTAAAATATGAAATATCTTGAAAACAAACCCCATAATATATCAATATTTTTAGCCTACATTATTCCTTTTACAATGCTCTTTCCATTTAGGGTATCAGTTTAAAATCGTAGATTTATAAAATAAATCAGCTGCATTGACACAGCGAGGGAACTCTTAATTAATATACAAAGAAAGGATATGGATTAAATGCACATGAGACAAAGTCAACAAATAAAAATATTAAAAATTCATGTTGGATTCACCATAAAAAATTTCGATTAAACTGTAAAAGAGGATCTGTTAGTGGGTCCCTTTTCAAGTTATGACGCAGATACATATGAAAAATTACGTTTCTTTTGCACAGATTTTTAGTATTAGGTCAAAATAACAATAAACTGTAGTCTCAAATCAGATAACAAACATTTTTGGATGATATTGTCCGTAGGAACGTTGAGTTATTGTGCGACTTCCTCAAAAGTCAGTTCATTTTGGAAATAATTATTTAATGAGTGGAATACATCTGTAAAAGGATCCCGAAGCAGAATTACAAATGTCTCGTATACATTACTCCCGACTTGGCTCCGTTAAGTCGTATCCGGGTTGTCCAATATTTTGACACTTTTTGTATCCTTGTATATGAAGATTCCTTAAATGCTAAAACTATTTGTAATATTTATGAAATATTTATTTGCACTCAAGATAACTTTTACCGGTTCTAAATCAAATTTGTGTACGTTTATATTTATAACCGTTACAGGTATCAACGATCACTTAACATATCAACTGTTCTACATAAGACTCGAAGAAGGATTATAAAACAAGGTAAAACATTTTTATTCGTATATTGTCCACTATAATTTACATATAGAATAAACTTAAGGTGATAGAAGCGTAACTTGTTTGAAGAATAGAAACGCGTCATACCTAGCAGGCAATTTAATGAAAGCTCTGAAGTACTGTGTAGTGTAGATCAGACATACATTTCGAATCCCTTTTTTGAGATGAATATAACTTGGAAGTGTAATTGTCAAATTGAAAAGTGTTACAGGTGTCACTCATATGTTAAACATTTTAATATAGTTAAGTAGACTCTTTTGAAAAGTGAGTAATAGAGATTTTGATAATACTTGCATTAATAAGTGGATTCACACGAGACGATTTGTTATTATATGTATGTTAATTTGTATTATTCATGTTGATTGTTTGTAACTTTTAATGTCTTGTTTGCTCATGTTGCACACTGTGCCTGAGCTTTATATAAATAAAACCTTGAATCTTGAATCTACTCTTTTTTTTTTTGTAATTCTTTATTTTAAATACCAATGTTATATACACAATACAATGACTGATTGATAGATTTATAACGATATGTATGTGTATGGAAAAAACATGTTTAACTTCAAATAAATATATTTTCACGACATAGTTACGGATCTTTTAACAAATCGACACTGATATAATATAATAAAAAATATAGAAGTGGAGAGGAAATGACCAAAAAAAAATAGGGTAATATGACACATACACACACACACACACACACACACACACACACACACAAAAAATGAACCTCCTGCCTCCTGCTCAACACTCACCCCTGGTAATACTTTACATTTACAGTTTATTGCATAAATGCTGTGCACATGACACTAAGTCACTGTCCATCAACTGCATGTACACAGCAACATAATTTAAATTATTACCTACTGACTCTATCCTGACACTCACATTCTCACTTACACATATACTCACACTGTGTCATTCGAATAAAATTTTCAGAGTTTGCCATTTCCTCTCTATAGAATGTCCAACTGCAGGGGACTTATACCAAACGACTGACAACATTTCAATTTTGTACATATTTTGTATTAATTGAAAAAACCCACATAAGTTAGGTAATGACCTACTATAACGACATGAGTCTATGTAATATTTTCCCAGAAGCAGTAACAAGTTAATAGAAATATCATATTTTTCAGAACCAAAGATAATATCTTTTGCATTTAATATGATATAAATATTGCATTTGCTTTTGAGCAATTCAAATAATTCCAACCAAAAATTTCTGACAATATAACATTCATAAAATAAATGCAGTATGCTCTCCTTTGTCTCCATACAAAAATTACATAGATGAGACTCTGCAAGACCAAATTTTAAAAGCTTGGAATTTGTACTCAAAGTCCGATGTGTTATCTTATACTGAAAATTAATAAGTTTATTGTTTCTTGTTATTGAAAAAGGTCTAGTAAGATAAATTGAATCCCAATTATCAATTTCATAATTCAGTTCCTCACTCCATTTATTTTTTTGTTTTATTGGTGATTCTGAATACAAAGTCAAAAATGTTTTGTAAAATGCTTGACAAGATTTTCCATTGTGTTTTATTAGTAAAAAATATTCTGAAGTTATTTCATTTAGTTTTGCTGCATTACTTAACATATCTTTCCATCTTTTAGGAATCATGTGAAGGACTGAATGATACTGGAGAAAATTTACTTCCATGTCATATGACAATCTTAATTCTTCAAATGACATAAACTCATTATTATTCTTCAAATGACATAAACTCATTATTATCATTCAGTAGGTCATTTATAAAAAATATTCCTGCATTAACCCATTTTTTGAAAAACACAACACTATTGTTGATTTTTAAAGATTCGTTAAACCATATGGATTGACTAAGTATACTCTCTGCACTCTCCTGAGAATTTTGACAGAGTAAACTCCAGTTATTAAATATATCACTCCAAAATTTATTAAAATTTTTTGAAACATATTTCATACCACTTGGTGGCATCAACCAAATTTTATCCCCACCATATTTATTATACTGGTCTATCAAAAGAGTTTTCCAAGGTGACATGTTAAGGGGATCTAAAAGTTTATGAATCCATGACATTTTTAAGGCCCTGCAAAAAGATTCTATGTGGGGCATTTTAAGTCCACCCATTTCATATTGACCTATTATTACACTTCTTTTTATTTTATCTGGTTTACCATCCCATAAAAAATGAAAAAAAATGTTTTGTAATTTAGTGATAATACTTTTTGGTGGATTAGGCAATACTGTTAGTGATTGTATAAGGATCGGCAGTTCAAAGTTCAATAATGTTTTATCTTCCTTAAACAAATCAAATTTTATA
>MJUU01053869.1:68380-81581 GCA_002080025.1 Modiolus philippinarum | reverse complement strand
GTGGATCTAATACTTACCATTCTTCCATACAACAGGATTGGAACAAAACAGATCTCACAACAATGGATAAGTCTATATAATACTTACCATTCTCCCATACAACAGGATTGGAATAAAACAGATCTCACAACAATGGATAAGTGGATATAATACTTACCATTCTTCCATACAACAGGATTGGAACAAAACAGATCTCACAACAATGGATAAGTCTATATAATACTTACCATTCTTCCATACAACAGGATTGGAATAAAACAGATCTCACAAAAATGGATAAGTGGATATAATACTTATCATTCTTCCATACAACAGGATGGGAACAAAACAGATCTCACAACAATGGATAAGTGGATCTAATACTTACCATTCTTCCATACAACAGGATGGGAACAAAACAGATCTCACAACAATGGATAAGTCTATATAATACTTACCATTCTTCCATACAACAGGATGGGAACAAAACAGATCTCACAACAATGGATAAGTGGATCTAATACTTTCTCTCCAATTAAATTCACCTGAAATGATGTTATTAAGCAGAACAATAAAATCAGAGTGATGTATTGAAAATTTCTTTTAAGTACTTAGCAGATTGTAGTTGTAAGATATGGTGTCAGGATGCTGAACATTTCATACTTTGTACAATTTTGAAAACATCAATTCAGTTGAATAATAATTAATGTTTGCTGGTAGTAAGCTAGGACTATGAGACCATTAGTAACTTTTGCAATAAACATAAGATATGGCTTTTGATAATAAGGTAAAAATGATAGAGATTAAGAGCATGCTGCATCATATATTAACTGTTGATAAATAAATTGCAAAAGTGACTAGCCCTAGCTAAATTGGGAGAAAACTATGCTGTATTCAAAGATCTACGACACTAAATTGTAGATTTTACTTTCTCTAATTTCCAGCAAATCTAAACACCTCCTGACAGATTGGTTATCGAAATAATAATCAACATGTGTGAAAATTTGATCTCAGTTGGCAATTGGTCAATCATGTAAATGTCTAAGGTCAGTTTCTAGAAAAAGTGCAACTGGATGTTGATGAAATTAAAACCTGCATCATTGTCTAGCTAAATGATTTTTACATTTTTGTGACTCAATTTATTGATAATATGACATTTTTATCAAAAATATAATATTCAACACCCTTTTCAATGAATGGCACAATGATACACATAGCAACGATGATAGCAACAAAATGGCGGCAAACTTGAGACCCGAGGCTACGGAGATCTCTTTACTTCAAATAAATTGAGTAGAAATTAGAGAAACAATCTCTGACATTGTTATCCGGTTTATTACAATAATTTCTCACATCTCGATAGTTAAATTTTCACATTTTAAAGTTCTCGGGTAAAACTCGAACTTTAAAATGAGAAAATTTAACTATCTCGATGTGAGAAATATACATAATAAACTGGAAACAATGTTAGAGACTATTTTTCTTGAATTGAGTTTTTGGCAACATATACTGTAAACCAATTAATTTTTTGAGAGCGATTTATTTTTGTGGCTTTTGCTATCGTAAAAATATCGCGATAATAAATTGTCACGAATATTTCTATTCCTAATACAAATACATCAGCAGAAATAGAAAATCGCAAAAATTAGTGACTGCGAAGTTGACTGGGATAAGCCAAATGGGAAATAAAGTAGCCACGAAAGTAAGTTCATTTACAGTAAACAGAGCCTAAAACAGATATTTTTCATAGCAAAATCTTATATTTCAGATCATAAAATACAGCAAGGTTATCTCAATTCTTATGAAATCCCTCAAAAATAAGTTTTAAATCCATTTCAAAAATAAAAGGATAATCAGTTTTATTTATTTTTAAATTATTTGATTTATCTGCACTGTTGAGACATAAATACTCTATAAAAAGCCTCATGTACATGAAATTTGTTTTTAATCAAAGATATAATCTTCCTTGCCCTCAATATAACTTTGGAAAGAATTAAATGAAGAATGTATGTGTTGAATATTGTTTGTACATACTTTATGGTTCCATTTGAGATGTCCGTTCTGATGTAGAGGTTCTCCTGGGCCTTGTTTAAATATTGGTGGCTCAATTAGTTCATCATCTCCTGAATAAAAAAATATCTTTATACACATTTGTTCATAGTTCCATTTATAAAATGCTTATACATTTCTAAGCTTCACACTTCATTTCAAATCATTTAAACCGTACGGTGACCCCTAGATGCTTTGTTTTGGGTTGTTTTAACATGGATATGGTATATTGTTTCCTTGACATTTACCCCATTTCCTTTCTTTTTCAAACTTATACATATCACTTTAATTTATGAGGAAAATTTAGCTTGTGGATAAAAATTGTGGTATCAGCAATCAGTAAGCAGAAGCCTAGCTTGATAAACCTGAAAATTCATTACACAACACAACTGATCTGGTCCATATAGGGCTTTTCTATCAAAATGCATGTACCAGGGTCGGAAGGCAATTTTCTGCTACCCCCACAACCAAGGATAATTGGACAACATGAGTGTAGCAATAAGATATAAAATTGAAGAGAACCCACAAGAATTTTCATTTTCTGCCTTCCAACCCTGATACATCCTTTTTAATGGAATAGCCCTTAGCAAATTCAAGGATAAATAACAAATTATTCTCATTAAAAGAATTCAAGAAATCAGTGGCAAAATTTCAGTATTTAATCAAAGCATCAACAACCTAGAAGTAAGAATTAATTTGTCCATAATATCTGTTATAGCATACTACCATATAGAGGGAATTTTTTGCAGGTATATAGCATTCGCAAAATTTAAACCCATAAAATTTAAATCTCTTTTCCCAAACATTTACCAAAATATCAGGAGTGAAAAAATCTTGGAGGACAAAAATAACACTCAAGCTCTTAAACATGTTGACATGTCTGGTTCAAGAATTGAAACACTTACTTAAAATGGCTTGTGAAGGTGCATCAGTAAATTTCTAATAAACCTGAGGTCATATGTAACGATTTTAAATCAGCAGGATTTTTTTAATCTTTGAAGGACATACCCGGTACATGAAGTAATTCCATTAAACTTATTGTGAAATGTGAAAGTGAACTTTTAATTGCATATTTTATTAGCTTAGTCCTTAACAGTGTTTTATGACTTCAGTGTATTTTACAGTTATAATAAAACCATAATTTCACATTACTTATAATTTTACAAAATTTCCAAACCACAAAAAATTAAACCCGCCAAAAATAAACACCCTAATTTCAGACCAAATCCGCAAAAATTTTACCCCGCAAAAAATTCCCACTAAACGGTATAAGAGTATTTCTTCTTAAGCTCAGACCACATACATTATTGTATCAGGTAAATTCAAAATTACATGTATTTGCAACAGGAACTTGCAGGGTTTGACAAGCAACTTTTTGACCAATTAGCCATTTCAGGCAAGTGAGCAACAAATTTTACTTGCCAAAAAAATTGAAAGCACTTGTTAAAACTTTTTTTTATATAAAACGGCTAACACATAGTCCCTTTTATAGCATTGCAAGTTTATTATATTTATTTGGAAGTGTTTTTAAATTTTGCAAATTAACAGACCTTTGGTATTAGAAGATTTTGAGAAATTTCACAAAGCCATATTTATTTTGGGCATGTAATATCTGCTACTAACCAAAGTCATCTTTTTCATCTATAACCTCCACTTTCTTCTGCTTTGGTGGTGTTTTTTCAGATTTTTTAGGGCGACCTCTTGGTCTTTGGGGTTGTTTTAGTTTAATAGAAATATTCTTCTTCACATTTCTTCCACCAGGTCCACTGCAACCATCTCCTTCTGAATCAAGTTCCAATTCTGAAATTAAGTGTTTTATACTATAGACAAAATAATTCTTGTAGTCTGTAATAATAATATTAAACATTTTAAAACCTATACACTAATACCAGGCCATCCTTAAAAAAAAATGGTTTTCTGTTTATCAACTTACAATTTCAGATATGAGTTATGTAGAATCACGTATCTGCTCAAATCTCATGAAAGAATATTATCAACAAGAAAGCAATTTGTTTCTATTTTTAAATTCATTTTGGGAATTCCCTTGGATGTTACCATTATTAGTCGATACAATGTATCTTTGGTCTTAAGGTAAATTCCCCCATTACCTTAATCGGTTTTCAGGGGCTCCAGGTACAGAGCTACCGGGTGCTTCCCTAGATGGTGGATAGAGGAATGCCTCGTCTGCAGGGTACATGTAGTCGGGTCATAGCACAAAGAGCCTAACTACTAACCATTAAACCCAAACTGTGTGGAGAAACCCCGCGACCCATGCAGTACAAGGATCCATTCTATATTTTTTGTTCAAGAGCGATTCACTGGGAGTCATATACATTTTGTAGAAGGCTGAATTTACTGCCCCTACCAATTCCTCCAATTTTCCAGTGGCAATCAAAACTAGTTTTCACTTTTGTCCTTTTCACTTGTATCATTTCTTTTATATATAATTTTCTGAATTTAATAACTTGCTCTTGTCCTGATGTAGCTGAAATATTTACCACAATAAAGGCACATTTTTTCAAGCAGTACCAAGGAAAATTTAAAAGGTGGGTCCCTCGGACCCAACATGACAGAAGTGGAGGTAAATCCTTGAGAAATTTGTGAAATTTTGTGTAGAAACATAATTTTATTATTGTTCAAAATATAAAATAAAATTTGGGGGTCAACTTGCACTTAAGCAAAAAATAGTAATGGTGTATTACATGATACCCCGCCACGTTTCACAAAATTTCAAAGTTTCAAGGGGCATAACTCCAGAACCCCTTGGACATCTGAACCAAAAATCATACTTGGCCTGAGTTTTGTGGTATACAAGTTACATACCAAGTTTGAAGACAATATATTATTTCATTCACAAGTTATCAGTCGGAAACCCTAAAATTCGCAAAATTTCAAAGTTTCAAGAGGCATAACTCCAGAACCCCTTAAACCTCTGAACCCGAAATCGAACTTGGCCTGAGTTTTGTGGTATACAAATTATGTACCAAGTTTGAAGACAATATATTATTTCATTCACAAGTTATCAGTCAGAAACCCTAAAATTCGCAAAATTTCAAAGTTTCAAGGGGCATAACTCCAGAACCACTTGGACCTCTGAACCCGAAATCAAACTTGGCCTGAGTTTTGTGGTTTACAAGTTACATACCAAGTTTGAAGACAATACATTATTTCATTCACAAGTTATCAGTCGGAAACCCTAGAATTCGCAAAATTTCAAAGTTTCAAGGGGCATAACTCCAGAACCCCTTGGCCCTCTGAACCAAAAAATCGAACTTGGCCTGAGTTTTGTGGTAAAGAAGTTACATACCAAGTTTAAAGACCTTATGTTATTTCGTTCACAAGTTATCAGTCGGAAACCTTTGGGTTCGCAAAATTTCAAAGTTTCAAGGGGCATAACTCCAGAACCCCTTGGCCCTCTGAACCCAAAATCGAACTTGGCCTGAGTTTTGTGGTAAAGAAGTTACATACCAAGTTTAAAGACCTTATGTTATTTGGTTCACAAGTTATCAGTCGGAAACCTTCGGGGGACGGACGGACGGACGGACACATGACTTGGGGTATCACATAATACCTCGCCACTATGTGTGGCAGGGTATAAAAACCGAAAATTGAAAATCAAAATATTTTACATAGAAATGATAGGGAAAATGACTATTTGAGGGGATAACTTAAAAAAATCTATTATAGATTCTGTTCATTCTTTGCACGTGTTTTGAAATCATTGTATCTTTTTAAAAATTAAAAATAAGGGTCACGGTTAAAATAAGAGAGATAAATTGTAAAATATTAATTTCTCTAGTGATTATTTACATATATATGAAATCCTTTTATCAAATTATCTCCCATGCATAATTTCTGTGTTCTGTAAATCCAGCAACAGATTTAAAGCACATGTGTTTTAGTTCACCTTTTTGTAATGATAATGTTGTTAAAGGGCTAAGGAATGAAAATTTCAAATACTTTGCAACTTTCTTTCATTTTAAATAGCTACATGTATTGTATATCATGTACATGTATATGAAAATTATACATGTATAAAACCCAAATGTACAAGTATTAGACAAAAATGGCAGACTAATACCAGGGAGACACCTTACATGTAACTGTTAAAAGAAATTAAAAAGTGCTGCCAATCTATCTTAAAAATAGTATTAGTTGTTTTGTAGCGGGTCATTGGTGGATGACGATCTCATTGGCCGGTGAAAATGATCACCTGCAACGGGTGATTATGCCTGCCGGGTGAGGGGTTCTTTTTGAAGGTCATACCTACCAAAAGCAGGCCAGGTGGTAAGTCTGGCCATGTGTTTCATTAAGCACTGAAATGGAGATCTTTGTTTCATTTTTTTGTACATTTCTGCTACACCCCTCATCATAGGTCACACCTATTTCATATTATTTATGTTCTCGTGTGAAATCGACTTCCTTAAATGGGAACTTATTTATAGAGCATAAATTTTTATGATAAACACAAACACTTTTAAAAAAATTTTCGACGAGTGTTTGGATGTGAAAGGCTGCATTTAAAAATCTATAAACTCCCCGAAAATTACTTTTAATTTTTTTTATAATTCCAATCCTTTCATGTTGAATTTATAGTAAAGTTGTCGTTGAATTTGAATCCTAGACGTATTAATATATTGATACCTGGATATTTTGGTACCTTAACCATTCACTACTGATTCAGACATTTTGGTACTAGGTAATAGATATTTCGGGACTTGTGTTGGAAAATTCGGTACTCACAAAAAATTCAGATCACTGATTACAGAAGTGGTCAATATGAGTGATATTTTATTTTTTTCATGCAGAGAATTACATACTAAAGGCACCAATTTGCGTTCTGTTCTGCACTCACTATGAATAGTAATTTCACTTGACCTATGAATGGTAAGTATTGTTGAGACCTTGGTTGTTTCAAAATTGATTTTTAATTTGCAGCCTCTCATCATAACCTGTAAGAATGAAGGACAAGAAGGACAGGGAAAAATACTTGTACTTTGTTTCTATTTTAAGGTGCTCAAATGAGATTGTACTTGTTTTGTTATTTCAATTAAAATGTGAAAGATAACAAGAAACACCTACAAGTACCGAAATGTTCAGGCACCGATTTCTCTCGATACTATTGAATTTGGCGTTACTATATACAGTAGCAATGCCAACAGATTTTTTAAATGTTATTTTTATCAGCCTTTTCTTATTTTCAGAACATAATTCAGTCAATTAGGAAATGTTTTCTTTTGAAAAATTTTAACTGACAAGCCAGTCCTACACGTATTTTGGGGATGGTCCTTTCCATTCATGTGAAGGGCAAAGGGAGATAATCATGGCTGAAAAATGTCCACAATTTCTGTATTAGCAACAGCATGTTTTAAGTGAAAATAAATCCCCATCTTATCACTACTGTAATTTACTGCCTATATGCAGATATAGGCAAGGTTCAATTTATCTCAGACACTATGGATTTATAAGTCACTTCATATTTGAATCCTTTGAATGGTTGGAGGTCTTAATATAACTGAACCAGTGTTGACATTTTCTGAAATAAAATTTGAGTTATCTCTCTTGACATTTAGCATTGTGACACACAGCATCGGAGCATATTAATGGGCAAGAAAAAATATCGAGAAATATCTTTTTTGTTTCCTATGACATCTACCAATACAGATTGGAATTATGAAGTGTTGAACTAAAAGCCTACAAAGCAGTCTGATCTGTGTCCACGCACCTTGGACTTATTCATTAGATTTACATAGTTTTAAAGTGGACAACTTATATACATATATTTGCTTTAAATTCTTGGGTATATCACTTTTGAAAAATTCAATTAAGCTTTAGAGAATTTGTCTACACCATGTTATATGGGGTGCTGAACACAGCTTGACCTAGTTTTGTGTAAACATTGGTATTGGCCAGTGTGTTCGCGCATTGACCGAGAAAATCCAGCATAGGAATGTAAACTAGAGGCTCAGAGACTGAGCCTGTATCGCTCACCTGGCAAAATGCTTCTACAACATACATGACTAAAAAAGATGTTTTCTTACCAATGGGGTCAAATGTTTAGCTATGTTCTTCATTAGCACCCATGTTTTTTGTCTGATCCTATTGAAATGAATAATTTTTGCAAAGGACCTTCTATACATTTCAGAGATGATGATTATAAGGATGGTTATCTCATTCCTGGCTCCAATGTTAAACTATGTTCTGCATTGGAAGTCATCTTTTTTGTCAGATCCAAGTACTTTCCATACACCCTTACTGTAAAGATTGGATGAATTTGCTTCAGTAGCGTTAGAGGAGATACCGGTAGCAAATATATGCTTTTCCCATAGGGTCCCATGTTACACTATGTTCTGCGCTGGCAGCCATGCATGTTTTTAAGGGAATCTGAATAATTTCGGCAATCTACATAAAAGACCTTCCATACATCATTCCTGTAGAGTTTGGTTGAATTTGCTTCAGTAGCTTCAGAGGAGATAGCAAATATATGCTTTTCCCATAGGGTCACATGTTAAACTATGTTCTGCGCTGGCGGCCATGTTTTTTCACGGATCGAAAAAATTTCGGCAAACTAAGTAAAGGACCTTCCATACTTGATTCCTGTAATGTTTGGTTCAATTTGCTTCAGTAGCTTCAGAGGAGATAACAAATATATGCTTTTCCCATAGGGTCCTATGTTAAACTATGTTCTGGGCTGGCGGCCATGTTTTTTCACGGATCGAAAAAATTTCGGCAAACTAAGTTAAAGACCTTCCATACATCATTCCTGTAAAGTTTGGTTCAATTCGCTTCAGTAGCTGCAGAGGAGATAGCAAATATATGCTTTTCCCATAGGGTCCCATGTTAAACTATGTTCAGCCCTGGCGGCCATGTTTTTTGGCGGATCAGAAAAATTTCGGCAATCTTTGTGAAGGACCAACCATACATCATTCCTGTAAAGTTTGGTTAAAATTGGTCCAGTGGTTTCAGAGAAGATAGCAAAAATATGAAAAGTTTACGGATGATGACGGACGATGGATGCCAAGTGATGGCAAAAGCTCACATGGCCTTTGGCCAGGTGAGCTAAAAACTAGAAGCTCAGAGACTGAGCCTGTGTCGCTCACCTGACAAAATGCTGAACAGCAGGGTTTTCAATGTTCTGCATGGTGGCCATGTTTTTTGTCGATTTGAAATGAAATGAGCAATCTTTGTAAAGGACCTTCCATATGTCATTCCTGTAATTTGCTTCAGTAGTTTCAGAGGAGTTGATGAAAATGATGTTTTCCCATTGGGTCCAATGTTAAATATAAGTTATGCGCGAGCGGTCATGTTTTTTTGTGGGATCTGAATGAAATGTGCAATCTTGGCAAAGGATCTTCCATACATCATTCCTGTAAAGTTTGGTTGAATTTGCTTCAGTGGTTTCAGAGGAGTTGATGAAAATGACGTTTTCCCATAGGGTCCAATGTTAAATATAAGTTCCGCGCTGGCAGCCATGTTTTTTGTCGGATCGGACTGAAATGAGCAATCTTTGTTAACGAACTTCCATACATCATTCCTGTATAGTTTAGTTGAATTTGCTTTAGTGCTTTAAAATGAGTTTATGAAAATGACGTTTTACCCATAGGGTCCAATGATAAATATAAGTTTTGCCCTGGTGGCCATGTTTTTTGTCAGATCAGAATAAAATGAGCAATCTTTGTATTTAGGACCTTCTATAGATCATTCCTGTAAAGTTTGGTTGTATTTGCTTCACTGGTTATAAAGGAGTTGATGAAAATGATGTTTTCCCATAGGGTCCAATGTTAAATACAAGTTCCGCACTGGCGGTCATGTTTTTTGTCGGATCAGATAGAAATGACCAATCTTTGTAAAGGACCTTCCATACATCATTCCTGTAAAGTTTGGTTGAATTTGCTTCAGTAGTTACAGAGGAGTTGATGAAAATGGCGTTTTTCCCATGGGGTCCAATGTTAAATATAAGTTCCGTGCTGGCGGCCATGTTTTTTGTCGGATCTGTACAAAATGAGAAATCTTTGTAAAGGACCTATCATACATCATTCCTGTAAAGTTTGGTTGAATTTGCTTCAGTGGTTTAAGAGGAGTTCTTGGAGTATGAGTCTTCCTAACAGAGGACCCCGAGGGAACCCCGGGATATAGAAATGGGACCTAGTATCTCCGGCTTGCGAGGTGTGACCCCTCCTAAACGGAGGCTGACCCCGAGGGTCCCGGGATATAGAAATAGGACCCATTCCGTGGTTGTGCGGGATTAATAAATACACAACCCATCTTTCGGATGAGATGTAAACTCAGGTCCATGTGTTGGAAGAAATGCCACGCTTCCTGCACGTTAAAGAACCCTTGTAGCAAGCTCTTTTTAGGGTGGTCTGTAGGTGATCGGCTACAAGGCTAAATTCCCCGCCCTTGACGATTTCACCCTACTTTTCCAGTGGCAGTCAGAATTTCCCGTCCCATGACCCTTTCCATACCCCAAAATGATTATTTATTAACCAACTTGTTCTCGTCTTGATATAGGTGAAATATTGCTGAGTAGACGTTAAACAATATTCAATCAATCAATTTAAGAGGAGTTGACGAAAATGATGTTTTCCCATAGGGTTCAATGTAAAATGTAAGTTCCGCGCTGGCGGCCATGCTTTTGTCAGATCGGAACGAAATGTGCAATCTTTGTTAAGGACCTTCCATACATCATTCCTGTAAAGTTTGGTTGAATTTGCTTCAGTGGTTTCAGAGGAGTTGATGAAAATGTGAAAAGTTAACAGACAGATGGACAACGGATGCCAAGTGATGGCAATAGATCACACTGACCCTTTGGGTCAGGTGACAGTGATTTAGCTAGCGCTCGTCACTTTCGCCATTGACGAATCTTTTTTGGAAGTGGCGAATTTTTTAAGCCTGCAATTCGTCACTTGAAATTTCAAAAATCGCCAAATATTAAAGTATTATGTCCATAATCTTTGTCACTGTAATCTAATCACCCAAACTGACACTTTAATTACACCTGTAATGCTAATTAAAGGATTAGTTCAGTTGTAAACAAACACCGTCGGTGATTTGTTTATCTGTGTTCCTGGCCTGTTATCATCAATTACCGGTCAATCAGAGGTAACCTGCTCACCTGTATGGCAATTAACTATCAGTTGTTTAAAATTATTAATATTTTGAACATTTGAATCTTTCTTTCAGCATAATTTTCATAATTAACAGGTCAAATTAACTCCCCCTTTGAATTTTTGTTAAAAGATCACGTTTTTTGAAAGTTGGGTTATTTCCCTTTAATGATGTCTTTAAAATGAATTTATTTTTTTAGAATTGAACCTATGCTGATATTTGCTCTGATAATTATAATAGAAAATTCATATTTTACCACTATTAAAGCTTAAAAAGTGTTTATAAACAACATTTGTTTTATATTTTGCAAAATAATTTCTTTTATAATACAAATTTATAGAAAGTTTTATGTGTAATAAGTTACATGTATAGAAAGTTTAACTGTCCAAGTCCAAATATACCAACTTTATCTCTTTCAATCTTAGAATAGGTATGTTGCCACTTCTAATAGATGAATAAATTAAATTCAATTAAATAGCTTAAATCTTCAAATCTAAGAGAAACCAGAAAGAGCATTATAAATCTGGGACAATGATGTGCATATTTAAATACAACCAAATACAGAAAAATTATAATCATAAAATTAGTATCTCATACTACACATTGCACCGCGAAATTTATACGCGAAAGTGACTAATGGTCTCAAAATCCTAGCTAAATCCCTGGGTGAGCTAAAAAGAGAGTTTTTACAAAACAAACCATTTTATAAAAGAAACTTATCATTTAGTTGATGCAAATTTGTATTGAAATTACAAAATACTTCAAAAAAGGGATTTCAGAACACAAGTGGAGTTAATCAGATTAGCTGTTTTAAGGGTTTTGAAGTAAATTACATATTTTTCCGCCAAATTTTCTTTTTTTTCTTCAAACATTAAAATTCAAAGCTTGAAACTTGCTGACACAAAGGTTTGTGTTTGCCATCAATTGGCTTTAACATTTAAAGGGCAGTGGTTGCACAGAAACACTGGGTGTGCGGACACTTGTTATCCCACTGTACTTTCTTTCCGGCGTGCATAATTTCTGGGTGATTAAACAACCTGTTGTTTTTCTATCGCAGTGTTAATTCCGTCATGGTCAGTAATCCATTGGATTATTAGTTATATCAATTAGTTGTGGATATTCTACCCTAGTGCATTCTATCCAAAAGGAATGAATGCATGGCCAGAATAAATCCCCTGTGAGGCTGTGTTAGGACTTAGGTGTTCAATACTAAGCTTGTGGTTAAATACCTATTTCGTGTCAGCATTTGAAACAACCAGCAATATAAAGTTTGGAATAATCAAAATACTGTCAAAAGATTCTGTTCAAGTTACTAAATTATAATGACACAAAAAAAGGAAAACCGAAAGTTTAAAAATATGAATCATGTGCATTACCTTCGTCCGCCATTTTCAAATGTAGGTCTAAACGTCGTAAAAACGAGGTATTTGATTAGCCAAATAAAAAAATCTGCACAAACGGGAACGTTGATTGGATAGAATTTTGTCGGCATGCAGTTGTTGGATTTGGAGTAAATCAGCTGAAAAAGCAAATCGTTTCCTTGAATTCCATAGAAAAGATACAGAGTACCTACCACCAAAATAGAGCAAAGTTCAAACAAAAGAAAGCACACAGGAGACGTGTGCGAGGACGAACAACAAAAAAGACCAAAAATAGCAGATGATATCTCGAATGAAACAAAAGAAATGTCAACAAAGAATCCAAAGATGAAAGAAATGACAGGATCAGGAGGGAAACAAAGTCCTACAAACAGGGCTAATTTCAAAAGTATACACTATTGGTCATACTTTAACAATAGATTTATAGTTAGGCGGTGATTTCATGATCATCCGGCCCCATGTCGATCTGGCCCTATGATAACCCGGACTTGGTCGATCTGGCCTTGGTTTATGGGGTGGTAAAGGGGGGGGGTCCCCAACACGAAAGAACGTGCTTAAAAATTGTTGAAAACGAAACACGAGTGATAAAAATGGCCAATCACGAAACACGGAAAATTGCTGATCGTAGTTCGCCGAAAATTTGAGAAGTCATTATCATTTACGGTAATACATTCATTATATCTTAA